>WHYT01014645.1:54903-70907 GCA_009806455.1 Tetrax tetrax
ACTTCTGTTCACCTCTCCTCCATCCAGGACATCCCCTGCGGCCCCCGCGGTGCATTGCACGGTCCTGCCGATGGCCGGTGCAGAGATGCTGAGCGAGGGTGAGCAGGAGCTGCCGTGGTACCTGTGATGGCACAGCCACGCATCCCATGTGAAGAGGGCAGCCAGCATCTTCCCATCCATCTCCTGGGGATGGTGCACCAGCAGAACCGGGGGTGGGAGGAGAGAGCCGTGTCCCCATTCCCCCCACGATCCACGTATGGGCTGGGGCCGCTGCCTCTTCCTCCTTCCCATTTCGCTGCTGCTCTGCTCGGAGCAGAAGGGCGTTGAAGTGTCTCCCTGTGCACGAAGAGTTAAGGAGACTGCGCAGCTCTGAAGATAAGAAACAGATGATAAAGGTTAGGGGAGGGATTGCTTTCCATCATGCAGCCTGTAAATGCAAACTAATTAGAATGCAGCCCTGTTTCCGAGAGAATGCAAAGAAAGCAGAAAGGCAAAAAAAATCCCTCTTTCTTTCCCAGGAAAGAAGCCGAGTGAGGGCTAAAGGCCTGAGAATCTGGAATAACCCCGCTTTGCTACTTAGCTTGAAGCTGGAAAACGCACATCAGCCGAGGTTGGTCCTTAGTGCTGGGCTGGGAGGCGGCTGAGGAGATGCTGGGCTGTCCCAGCCCTCTCCTGGGAAAAACGCTGTGGTATTTCCCCTTCTCCAGCTGCCTTCTGGACCCAGTTCTTGGTTGTGTTGGTCTAATGCTGGGCTGCAGGAAGACAGGAATTAAAGCAAAGGCAGTGGGTTTTGGTGTGTTATGAGATTTTGAAGCCCCAGATGAAGGAGTCTCACACAACTCAACAGCTATCGCGTATGAAGTGTGTGCTGAAGTCAGGCCGGTTTGTTGCTGGTTACGCTGACACAGATACCTGCTGGGCTCTCCTCTTACTAAGGCAGAAGGGAAGCATGCCCCTAAAATTTTTGCTGTCATGGTCCCTAGGGTTTTTTGGCAAAAAGGCTCTAAATGCCAGTTATTTCTGGGACTGTAATGCCACCTATCCTCAGCCATTCCCCAAGGAGGGCTGATCCTTACCTGATGACTTAGAGACACGCTGCCATTTCCCCATACGGATCAGCTGGATGTGGATGTATGACCAACATTGAGGGGTTTTTTTTCCCCTTTTGTTTTAATTTTCTTTTAAACTTTATTTTTCTCTCCTCTGCAGTTCATTAGCATCTTCCCTTTCCTTGCTTGCTTTCCCCCCCCCTTGCTTTCTTCTGGAACCTAGAAGTATTTCACTGTGGCTTGCCAAATGATTTCTATCTCAGTGAAAAAGAACTTGCTATTTCCTGAAAACCTACCACTGTTTTCTCTCTCTCCCTCTCTCTAATACATTCTGAGGATTGAAACAAATCCAGGTAACTCGATAAGAAGTCAATGAAAACAAATGCATTCTGTTTTGCGAAGGTGCATTGAGAAGGGCAGCAGTGTTGGGCAGGGAGGGAATTGTCTCTGCTGAAAAGAGATTCCAAGGGACAGCTGGCTTCGGAATCCCCCCGTGCCAAATTTTGCAGGGGAGAAATGGCAACAGAAGAGTTTCTGTAGCTTTCCATTTGTGTGGGGTTTATTTTTGTTGTTATCTTCGATGTTGTTTGTGAGAAAACGCCAGGATGACATGGTTTGGTCAATACAATTTGACATGGTTTCGCTGCCAGCTGTTTGGCACCGGGGGGATAAGAGGGGCTGCGCTGTCTGTCCAGCGAGCCCCCACCTCCTGAGGAGCCCCCGGTGCCAGCATCGGTCCCCCACCACCCATCGCACCCACCTGCCTGCCCACCCTCCCTGCAGCCCAACCCACCCCGGCACCCCGTAGCACCCCAAGGAGAATCACGGCCATCGCTGCTGATACAAATCCCAATTTATCTGTTATCCGGCAGAAGGTTGACGAGCTGAGCTGAGCGAGAACCTGGGGGACACAGCACCCGGCCGTGCTCTGGCCATCGCTCTCAGGACAAAGTGATGGAGATGTCACCATTTGATGGGGCATTTTGGTAAGCTTTACAATTTTGTTTTCCATGGGACTATTTGATGAACTGCGCTGGAGCAAAAAAAACCAAAAAATTCTTCATTTAACGAGCTGATTCTTTTATTAGGCTGATTTTCAACTGCATTTTACCTTTCAGCACACGGGAAGTTTAGCTTTTAAGAAGTTTATTTCTTTATCGTGCATTCATTTCCGAAGGCTTCGCTGTGCTTCAGGGTAGGTTTCTGTTTGGTTTGGGACCTGGAGAAACGAGCCTTTGAACCGATCTCTTGTGGGATAAGGGACCCTGTCTGTTAGATGGGTTTCTGTGTTGCGTAACGCACGAGTATCATCCAGCATTTAAGAAAATGGATGATCTTTATATTTTTCTTCACCCCTTCCCCTTCTTTCCCCCTTCCCATCTCCTGTGTGATTTTTTTATGGTCCGTGATTGGAAGCAAAAGGTCTAGAAGAGAGGGGAAATCAAGCCCGTCAATAAATGCTAAAAATATTTAGTGTGGCAGCCTCTGTATTTTCTTTTTTGTGAAACACTGATTAATATTCAGTGGTTGAAGGTTAATACCCCATTCATTTTATTCCCTTTACATCCTCTGCACAGCAGTTGCTGCTCTAATTTCGACTTCTAATTCATGCAAATCTGGTTCCAATCAGGATATTAGTAACTCACTGCATAAGCAGGAGGGGAGTTAAAAAAAAAAAAAACGAAGCAGCAATCACACAATTGTTAAACTTATCTTTCAGTACAAGCCCATACCCGCACGGACACCCCAAATCCCCGAGGTTGTTGTAATGGCAGGGTGTTTATTGTGCATTTCTCTCCTTTAAAATACAGAGAGAACATCCACGCAGAAGTGTTTTGGCAGGCTTAACCAGAAGTTATTGTTTTGACACAGCAGCGAAAGTCTCTGGCCTGGGTTACGAAGGAGATGGACGATGATCACAGCTCATCTGAGCTTAAAACCTGCGATGCGATGCAGGGACGGGAGTGATCTGCTCTCAGGTGAGGTTATCAAGCCCAGCTTGGTGCACAGAATGTCTGGGTGCATGAATACTGCGGAAAAAAGGAGGATCACGCTTCCAAGGCCGATGCGCTGCTTGCTTGGGACAGGCTGGCACGCGGTGCCATGGCTCTTCCAGCGTCTGGTCAGAGCAGACGGGCCGCGGCAAAGGGCCTCCATAGAGTAAACTGCCTAAAGCCCAGCGTATTTATCTTGGAAAAGGCGCAGGGTTCAGCCTTGCCTACTAGGAATCCCGGGCGAGGCCGGCAGCCAGGGTGGGTATGTCAAAACCCGCTGCCTGCGCCTCTGGGAGTGAGGATTGGGGTTGCTCGGATCCTGCGTGCCCAGGGACGGGGATAGCCTTGCCACTGAGTGATTTTACCCAAACTCAGGGTGCTGTGAGAGCTGTGGCATGTGTCCATGCATCCCCATCCCAGTGTCCGTATGCTCCGGTCCCCGCAGGGGTGCGGCTGAGCTGCAGCTCTCCATGCTGGAGGAGGAAACCTCTGCCATTGTCAGCAGTTCCGATGTCCTCGAGCAGCGCTCCAAAGCGGGAACAGAGAGGGAGGTGGTTATGATTTGGTTTAGATGGGATATAAGGAAAAATTTTTTTGCAAGGATAGTGCCGAGACACTGGAACAGGATGCCAGGGAAGTTGTGGATGCCTTACCATTGGAAGTGCTCAAGGTCAGGCTGGATGGGGCTTTGAGCAACCTGGTCTGGTGAAAAATGCCCCGGCCACTGGGGCATGGACTACATGGTCTTCAAGGTCCCTTCCAACCCAAACCATCCCATGATCTATGGCAGGCCTTAGCCAGCAGGAGGTGGCAGTCCAAGGTTTGGTCTTCACCCACGCGTTCTTTGACTAGGAGGCCCGCATGCGTGCGATGGCCCCCTTGGACCCCTCAGGTGTGGCTGTGCACCCTTCCTCTGGAAGATGCTGCTCCTACAACATCTTCCTCAAAGGCAAAAGCATTTTCTCCCTCCATGGATCACTGGTGACTTCAACTTTTAAAAATAAGCAGAGGCTCCAGCACAGCCCTGCACGCGATGTCTAGCCAAAATGCAAAACTTTACCACAGTGCACAAGTGGGCTGTGTTTTTCCGACCAGGGAACAACGTTAGGGCCCTTTCATCACCTTTCTTTTGCACTTCTTTTAAAAATGATTTAAATTGGAGGCAATGGTATTGAACCTCTGACACTCAGACAAGACTCTCTGAATCACTTAAGCTGCCTCCGTTTTCTAGAACCGCTTTGCTTGCCGCTCTTGTGGTTTGTTTTATTTTTTCTCCTCAGCATTTGTTCTTTCCACTCTGTTTGCTATTTGTGCCACCTTTGTGAGATTTCATTTCATTTTTAGCCTCCATATAGGACAGAGTGCTGCTGGCTGCCGGGGGCTCATTTCCCAATCCTGCTGCTGATGCTCTCCAAAACCTGAGCCTTGCTTCCAGCCCCTCTTGAGCAGCAGCATTGACAACGTTGTGCTGAACGCTCAGCCCCCACGTTTGCCGCCGAGGAGAACGCACAGCAGAGGAAAATCAAATTCCAGATTGCTCAGCAGAAAGGAAAAACCAGCTTGGAAGCCCCTCTGGAGACGGGCCAGGCAGTAATCTCATGCCACGTGGGTGAGAGCGGCAGCATTCCAAGGGAGTGGAATCCGATGGAGTGGGAGCTGCTCTCACCCACTCAGCGTCCAGCCTGCTCCATTTACAGCCCTGATTTTGAACCAGCTGAACGAAAATACTTGTGGGCAGCAAAAATAGCCGGTGCTGAAAACCTGTGTCTACCGAGGGTGGAAATTGCTGGGAGTTCCTCCGTGGCCGCAGCTGATCGTTAGAACTGGTGTCATAAATAAGACGCGGTCGCACGGTGTGCCATGGCCGAGCTCCCCCCAGCTGCAGCGGCACCGAGCCAGGGCACCCCTCGGCCACAGCACCGTGGCCCAGCGACTGAGAATGCTGTTGAGAGAGAGAATAGGCCTTTTTAGGGGGGTGCGGGGGGGGAAGCAGCATCATGCATTTTTCCATTGCATCAGCACAGTATTCAGCGTGATGGAGGAGTTTGTGCCCCAAAGGTTGATGTAATTTCTACTCCTTCCCTGGAAGCATGGCCCTCAGTCTTGTGATGCCAAGGTAGGATTGGGATTGTGTGGAGCCACTGGGTTGCTGCATCTGTGGCACATTCACAAAGCGGAATTTAGCCCTGTGGGGATGTAAACGTGCCATGCAAATGCACGCAACCCCCAATTTTTTATCAGCTGGCAAGACAGAGTTAGACACTGTAACATGGAACCCTGAAGGAAAAGGTTAATGCTGTGCAAACCTCCTGTTCCCCCAGAGGGGAAAGCAGAGCGAGCGCCAGGCTCCCGGAGCCTCTTCCCGTGGGAAGGACAAGCGGGCTCGTTCCCTGGCTCTGGACACACCACCCTTTGGGGAGCAGGGAGGGAGAGCTGCCCTGCGTCGCTGCGGGGATGCAGAGGGTGCTTGTGCGTTTGAGGAGCCCAGCCTGAAGGGTTGGAGAGGGACGATGGAGCTGACCTGTCCTTGGTTGTTGGCCTCATGCAGCGCGTGGGAAAGCAGCTCTGTCCCGGGCTCGGCTGGGGTGGGGGTCCCGGGAGCAAGGGTCCAGCAGCTAGCGCAGGGAGAGTCAGAGCGGGAAGCATGGCTGTTCCCAAGGTTTATTTCCCAGGAGCACGGGTTTTGAAAGCTAGAAGTTGCTGTTGGATTTTAGCAACTGTAAGGAAGCCGTTTGCCTCCCAGCTCAGCGGATGCCATCTTGTGCGAGAGATGGTGATGCCATCACCAGCGTTTTGGTTGGCAGAGCCCAGTGCCAGCTAACTGGGTGATCTGGGACACGTCCCCCTCTCATCTCCCATCTCCTGCGCTGGGAGGGAAGCAAGGAGGAATGGGGGGCACGTGCCCTGTGCATGCAGCAGCTGGGGTTGCTGCCAGTTCAGCTTTCCTTAGGGACAGAAAGGAGCAGTGATGGATGGTGCTGGGGGGCACGGTGTGGCATGGCACGGCCACCCCGGTAGCTGCGGTGATGCAGGGGTGGCTTGGCTCACCCCTGCCTGGGCTCTGTCTGTCCCTGCTCACAGCAGGAGCGCTGGCCATCAGTTGTTGGTACCTGACTCACTCATTTATTTGTTGGTGCTTCCCGGGCTGGCTCTCGAAGCCCATGTGGAAATGCTTGAGCAGCCATTCTAACCTTTGGGCTGCAATAATTAGCCTCACATGGCATCTGATCTGCAACATGTGGCCTGGGCCATTACTTTGCTTGAGCTGCTTGTTAAGCCCTAATCTCTGTTTGATTTCAAGGTGAAACCGATTTGAGTTTCCTGAGGTTTCTCAGACGAGCTGTGGGGGTGCTGCCCCCTTTGCTCCTGCTTGTCTCCCACTGCTGAGCCTGCGTCTGGATGGGGGAAGGAGTCAGAGTCCGGCTGAACCCGCTCCTCCGGGTACCATCCCTGTCATGAGGCTGCGGGGAAGGGAGGTGACGTTTGGTGGTCTGAAGCATCTGCGGGCTCACGTAGGAGCAGGTGAGTCCCTGCACACCTCGCCAGGAGCCTCTGCACCCTTGCATGCTCCTAGGAGGGCCCGTTGTACATTAGCCACTTGTTGTTACAGATGTTTGAAGCTTTCCATGTCAGCTTTGCATTTGTTTTCCCTTCTGCCTTAATTGAGACCAGAAATCCAATTAGACAATAATCCTGTCCTTTTTGAAGTCCCCGCCTGCCGCGTCACATAATCTGCGGTGGTGGATGCTGTGCTAGCGATGGGACCGACCGGCAGCGGTGAACTCCTTCCCCGCTGCGGATGATGAAATGCATTTTTAAGATACATCTATCGCTGTCTGCGTCGGGAACCAGCACGTGCTGTACTTGGCCGTTCCCATTCGGGACAGCAGATGTCCGAACAAGGGGCTGCGGCACCCACCGCCTTCTCACTGTTGCTGGGCAGGTGTGAGCCCGTGCCTCGCACGGAAGGGATGGCCGCTGCTTGAAGCAGCTCCTGTTTATTTGCACAGATGCACTGGGTGGAGGGAGGTGGGGCAGAGGTTTGGGCGAGGCCCCTTTAGGCAGGCTCCCCCAAAGCAGCTTGTTTATAAGCAGCATTTCCTTGATTCAGAGATTTTGGGGGCAGCTGTGAGCACCCCTGGTTAATACTGGCTGGAGAATGGCTGTCACCCAGCCTGGTACGGGCTTTAATGCCTGTCTGAGGAGCTGGGCACGGCTCTGAGCTCAGCACGGGGCCAAGTGAGCGTTCCTGTCAGCTGGCTCCTTAAAATACAGTAGTGCCCTGGAAATCGCTGTCCTTACAACGCGCTCACCACACGAGTATGTTCTATACTGGTAATATATAGTGCTGGTGTGTATATGCGGTGTGTACACACGTATTTATAGACATACACCCTTGGCTTAGCGCGTGTTTTGTGGAGGCTTTGAGGAATTAGTTAAGATATGTCATCGTTGTACTTGGAGAATAATGACCAAGTTAATTAATGCTCGTGTATCAGGCTTACGGGTCGCAGATGCAGCGGTTCCCGAGCCAGGGGGATGTCAGCAGTGACCGCTCAGAGCTGGAAGGGGCTCACGCAAGCTCCCAGCCGCCCGATCAGCCGTGGGCCCTGCTGCAGAACCAAACTGCTGCCGAGCAATCAAATTGAGCCCCGTCCCTTGGCTTCCAGTTGCAAGAGCCAGCTGCTGCCTCATGGTAGTCGAGCTGCTTTGGGCTTGGTGTTAACCGTGGGCTTGAGCTGGGGCTGCCGGTCTGCTGCTCTGAGCTTTTCATCCCGGCAGCGCGAGAGCCGCAAGCTCGAGCTGCTCAGCTGAGCTGCATCTCCCTTCTCTCTTCTATCTGCTATAGAAAAACAGGAAACTGCCCCAAATTAGCTTGGCAGCTGAGCGTCCCGAAAGCCACAACACGGCAATTGTAGGCACCGCTCAATTGCGTTTTTCCTACCCTGCAGCAGCCGTGCGTGAGGCCAGCAATTTGACTTGGTGCCTCAGCCTGCTATTGTGGAAGAAAGCAAGAAGGGAAAAAAAATTAAGGGGAGAGATTTTAAGCTCAGAGCCTCCCATTGCATTGTTTTTATCCTTTTCCCATCCTGGAAAAAGAATCAAAAATAGCTCCAAACCCATTTGTTCTCCAGGATTAAATTAGGCTGAAGAGATGACAGGAGCAGCACTGACGAGCTCTTGATGCTTTTACACCTCGTTGGGCAAGACAGAGCGGTGTCGACTTTGGGAACTGAAGTGTTCTGGTGGAGCTGGGCTCCAGCCACTGCTCCGGAGGGTTCGGGATGAGTTTTCTGCCAGCAGGTTTCCACGGGGAGAGCAGCTACGCTTGTATCAGACCTTCTGTGGCTTGGCACGTCCTGTGTGGTGACGTGAGGGCTTCAGCATCACTGAAGTGCTTTTAGAAGGCTGTTGTGTGGCTGTGCTTTTGTCTGATTAAAAAACCCAAACAAACCTCAAATCCTAACGTAGCACAATTTAATACTTTAAGCTGGGGCTGTTTCAGCTGTTAATTTCAAGTGTGTTTTCTTGTGATGGGCATCAACAGCAGCAGTAGAAAGGATGTTCTGGTACCTGGGAGACTAATGTTTGCAGGAGTGGTTGTGTGATGGGGTGAACCCCAAATGGCTGCAATGTGAGATTGGGAAGGAGGAAAGTCCTGAATTTCTGGGAATCTAGAGACCTGTGCAAAAGGAAAAAAAAAACAAAAAATGGTTGACTATTTCTGGGAAGGTTTATAAAAGACAATTAAATACAACATCTAGAGACACGAGCCACTCTGTGCTGGTTTAGAAAGGAACCATTTGCCCCAGGGGGCACCAGGAATTTCAAGGGGAAAGAAATGAAGCCTCCCCAGCTGCAGATGCTTGTGGTGCTCGCGCTGCACTGGCTTGTCCTGTCTTCAGCATGACATACCTGTTACAAGTGCAATTGTCCTCGGTTTAATTTAAAGTCATTCTGGCAAGGCTGGTAGGCCAGACAAGGGTAACGTAGAGAGATTCAGCCTTTATTTTACCAAAAAGTTGTTTTTTTCTGTCTCCTGTATTTCCATTGTTCCCCAGACTGCCAATTCCTTCAGCCTTGCCTTAAAGCCCCGATTCTCAGCTGGCAAAATTCCCCTTACGCCTGTGATTTGACCCATTATTTGACTTGTTTGCTTTTGGCTGCTCTCCAAATACGCCTTGCTCCCAGATGCCTCCATTTGAGGATGCTTTGGGTTGAAAGCTAACTATGTGTACTGGAAATTTAACTATAACCTCAACATTTTGTTGGGGTTTTTTTGGGGGGGTGAATATTGCAGGCAGCAAAAGGGTAGGGAAAAATGTTTAGGCAGGATAGGGGCCGTGGCATGCTGCCGGTTTTGGCCAGCTCAGGCTCGGGCGGCTTTGCCCCTTGATGGGGACCTGCTGCTCGGGATGGCCACAGCCACCAGCCCCGCCGCAACGGGATCCCGCGCCAAAGCGAGTGCCCGTGGCCGGGACGGGGACCCGAGCGCTGTCACCCGGGGCTGCCAGCTGCTTACGCAGCTGTGGGCCAAGCGACTGACACAAAACGGAAGCCCTTAGGAGAACCAAATTCTTCCTCAGCCGTTCAATGAGCTTCTAATCCCTTTGCTCCCATAAAATCTCGGCTGCAGGCTGCCCCTGTTTGTGTATTTCCACTGGCCACGAAAGCCACCTCCCAGAGCATCTGTCTGTGCGGTTTAGGCTGAAACCTCTCTCCGTGCCAATGGCCACACCTCTCCGCAGAGAACATGTAATTGCAAACTTTTATTTTTTTTCCCCCTTTCCTCCCATTTAACGTAAAACAAGCAGACACCCGTCACCATCCTCTGCTTCGGCTCTGATGCAAACTTTTTCCACCTGGCCAAGTTAGGCGTTCAAAAAATATAAATAAATACGAACAGAAAAGGGGAGGGGGGAAAAAAGGCTGTCGGTAGAGATATTTTTAAACACATGACACAGAGGAGTGTGACACACTTGGTGTTCTCAGTGGGTGGGTGCAGTGTTATTTCATGTTATTCTTGTCGCGGGGCCCAGCATTACAAGTGTACGCGTTATTCGCGGTGTCTGATAATGGCGTGTGGCACCGCTGCCCGCTCCCAACCTGCTGGGGGGCTGCGGCGGTGGGCGGTGGGGAGGGTTTGGTGGGTGGGTCTCCAGCCACAGCCCCGTGAGGGTGTTTATGCCACCGAGCATCGTTAGGATGGGGAAGCTCCAGGTAAAGGGCATTTCATTACCTCGCTCGTACCCTGTTTTGCCATGTCCATCTGCGCTGGCGTTGCTGCATGTCCATCTTTCTATGTCTGCTTGTCCATCCAAGGCGTACTGGTCCTCAGGTGCCGGTTTTGGAGATGGAGGTGATGGAGGGAGCTGAGACTGTGTGCGTGTGGGAGCCGGGAAGGTGGTGATGAAGGTGGCAGAGGCTGATGCCAGCCAACATCTGACAGGCTTGTACACGAACTCATGGTTTTATAGCCCTATAAAAGGCAGCTGACAGAAGAGGTTCTGATTTTGGAGGCTCCAGCTGAGCTGGGAGGAGCCAGCCTCCTCTCCCGGTGCCGGAGCCGTGTCTGCTGGTGCCGAGCCTCGGCTGTGACGTCGGGGAGGGAGAGCCAAGCTGGGATTCCCGTCGTGCCGGAGGGCAGGAGCCAGGCGCTCACCCCAGCCATCGTTGTGGCCCTGCCAGCAGTGCCGAGCTCCTGCTTTCCTGGCTTGCCTCTTGGAGACTGTGTGCAATGCTTGGAAAGGGCTTCCTAGCACCTTGCTCGGCAGGGCGGGCATGCCACCTCCCCCCCTTCCCTGGGTTTGCTGTTGGCGATCACGTTGCAGATATGGGAGTTTGCAGGGAAGGATGAGGCCAGCTGAGGTCCCGGACCTCCGTTCATCTCCAGCGCACGTACACCAGCACGATGGGCAGAGCTGGTGTAAAGCAGTACAGCTCCACGGTCTGGTCCACAGCCGGCTTCCCTAACGTGGCCTCTTTTATTTTGGGGGTTTGCTTTTTCTTCCCTGCCCACTTCTCACCATCTCCACTGATCTGTTTCGTTTCTGTTCAATGCCCAAACACCTTTCTGGAGCCAGGCCAGGTGACTTGGCCTGGGTCCCTTCTCACGTTCACTGCTTTCTTATGGATTGCTGCCACCATCTCTGGGACTGAACCCTTGGCAGGACCATGCCAACGATGGAGTGGGATGGGCACAAAGCAGAATTACAGGAATGGTGGCAGAAGATCCACTTACTTGAAATCTTGGAGGTTTCAAATCAGGGCAGGGGCAGAGCTAGGGATGCAGCTTCTCTTCCCGGTTGTACTTGGGACCATCACAGAACGTTTGCTCTCATTGCAATGTTGTGCTGGTGTGACAGTTTCATGATGGACTTAGGGATGCTCCATCTTAACCTGGCTTAGCCCCAAGTTACCAGCTCAGAAACCAGGGAAATGTCCTCCTCATCCCAAAGCAAAGCAAATCAAAGGCAGTGAGGAGAACCTATGAACTCAGATAAAGGCATATTAACCTTTCAGTTAATCTTTCTGTTAAGTTCTCTAAGACATGGATAAAGGGGAAACTAACCCCTTGGAAATATTCAGCTCAGATCTGTTCTGTAAATCTGGAAACTGAAGAAAATTCACCTTTTGGCCCATTTCCATATGAAAGATGGAGAAACTCTCTGTAAAACTCAGCATATGGTATGTGCTGCTTCATCGCCTGTTATCTGCATGGAGATGCAGGGCCAGCTTGAAGGACTCCTCAGCGGGTGCTGTGTCACTGGAAACTGAGGAAAGAACGTGAAAAGCAAAGCCCTGACCATTCCCTTTATCCCAGTCAGCCTGCTCAGAAATCTCCGTGGTGCTCCTATGCCTTGATCCCCCACCACGACCAATGGATCCTGGCTCTTTTTTTATGGAGACTCCCCACCGAGGTAGACGCTAGTTAAAAGGTTACTACCCAGCTGTGAAATATGTAGACAGGGTAACAGCTCAATGGCGGAGTGACCTCATATCTCATATTTATTGACTAAATGTGGCTTGAACTAGTCACCACTAGTAAAATAAACCACAGCCCCAAGTACTGCAGGAATATTCCATGGCAGACAGACTCCTGGTTCCTTGTTGCACTCTTTCTTTCACTTGAAATTTAAAAAAAAAAAAAAAAAAAAAGGCAAAAACTTTGTTACTAATCTCATTTCGTTTACAAGGTAGGTCCTGCAGAAACCTTTCGCTGCAAGCTTGCTTTTTCCTATGAGAAGAGCTGGGAATCTCTCTTTGCACTGAAAGAGAGGGAGCGAGCCCTCTGGATTCTGTTCTTGCCAACATCCCCCTCAAGAAAAAGCTTGATCAGACTAGGACAGGCGCGTTGGGCTTTAACAGAGAGGGCTGGGGTTGAGTGGCTTTTTTGTGACATCTGTGTCGAAGTCACACTTGCTATCTCAGGGATGAGAAATAGCTATGGAAAATCAGGAGACTGCCTTTGGTTTTGTCTGCCTGAAGAAACTAATGTGGTGTAAAGGTCAAGTGACTAATTTCTTACTTCTGCGGCGAATTAAACCCATGATGTTTTCCTGAGCATGTCCAGTTAGTCTTGATTTTTCAGCTTTGCTGTCACAACAGCAGTTGCTCACCTTCAGCATAAAGAAATGAAAGAAAACTGTGACCAAAACGCTTGGAAGTAGCAAGGAGAGCGTTTGTGATTCTGGATGCTATTTGGGAAGCAGAAATTCAGTTTGTCCCATTCCCCAGCACCCCGGTTGCTCTTGTCATCTCTGTCTTGATGTGGCGTGTGCCCTTTCCACCAGCCCCCCGCCACGCGGAGCCTGGCCTGGCTGCAGCATGGGGCTGTTGCACTCACAGCATCACCTTCCCCAGTCCCCCAAAGTCGCTGGCCAGGCGACCCATTTCTCATTGCCCCGTGACCCAAAAGCCTATGGGGTGTTGTAAACCGTCTGCTTGCGGTTTATTAGCTCAGGGCGTCTGCGGGTCCCGGGAGGCAGTGGAAGCCCTGTGCCACAGTAATGGTAGTCTGGGCTGGAAAAGCCGCGGCGCGTTGCAGGTGTTGCTGTAACGTACTGCCTGGGATCGCCTTTCTGGTCAAACACGATGATGCAGTGTTTCCCTTCGGAGATTTACACGCACGTGGTGGGGGATGCTGAGTGTCGGAAAAAAGACAAAGTGGGCACCGGGATGGGATGCAGGTGTTAGAGTGATGAGCACACGTCAACGTGTGGGCTATAAACTGCGGGCTCAGAGCTGAGCAGCTCTTCATGGTTGCCTTTCAATAGAGCAACAAGGCAGAAATCCCCTCCCTCAGCCATCCTTCCCCTCCCATCCACCTATTTCTCAGTGAAACTACAAAAGAGACTCCAAACTCAGGGGCTGGTGGATGGAGAGTGATTATTTGGAGGTTACTGCTCATAGGCAGTGTTGATTTGGAGACCTGTCAAGTGTCATCTTGGTCGTGTCACCTGGGATCCTACGCTAGTTGTTATTGTGGTTAGTTTTTCTAAGGTAATACGCAGATAGATAATGAGGGTCAGAGAAAGGAGAGGAAGTTGCCTCATTAATGCTCTGTAGAGATAATAATTCCTGCTTTTGGCTGGGGGAAACTTTGCCAGCAGAGAATTCCAGAAGCATCTTTCCCTGCTGATGTGACACCTCTTCTTCCCTAGAAAACTGGGTCACTGAGACTGAAGCCCTCTTTCTTTCCTCTTTTTTTTTTTAGGTGGGAAAAAAATAATTCTGACTCCTACTGTCTATGATAATATTTTGATAGGGGAATAAATATTAAAAAGCCATTGTAAATGACCCGAAATACCACAGCACTATTACAGAATTCTGCAGTTAGGGAAGCACTGTTCACAAATAGTGAAGCTAGTGAATTGCTACTTTTCAATCAGAAAAAGTAACTTATTGCTTGCTTGCCCTTATTATTCTTTGATTTGTTTAATTTCCTGACTCTGACTTGAGCAGAACACTGGCTTGATTTGTGCGTCAGCTCCATTTATCCAACACACGATGAACGGGGTTTGAAGACCTTGTTGGGATGTGTTTGTGCTGTTTAATTTCATCTGAGCTTCAGGCTGTCCCAACTCTTCAGCACCGAACACAGCCACCTCGGGGCTGGGGTAGCTGACCATCCTCCGGTTTGGGGCTGAAACCGTTGTGTTTCATGGTTTCCACCTGAGGTCATAAATCATGCCGAAGCCGGATTAAAGCTTAGGTTAGATTCACCGGCAGTTTTGCTGTTTTCACTGAACCTTGCAGTGATTTGGACGTGAGCTGAAGATTTATGCGTATTCGCAGAGCCCACGGTTCCAGGTCAGAGCTTGGACTGAGGCATTACCGTTCCCTGAACATCTTTGGTGGCCGCATCTGAAGCAGGAGACATTGCTAGGAAAACGCATCCAGCGCTTATCTCCCTGCTGAGTCTCCTTCTGAGAAGTGAGCGACTCGATAAAACAAGCCCAGAAGAGCTGATATAAACATTGCTCAGGAAAAATGTGACCTGCCCTCATTGTTCTGAGCTGGGGCAGTATCCGAGCCTGCGTGTGACAATGCTGGGAAGAGCATATGGGCAAAGCATGAGTGGAAAACTAGAAGTGGAGTGGAATACAGGCTTTATTTTCCTTTTTTGATCTCAATACATGCAAACAGGAGTCATAGATGGATGGGATACCCCAGGAAAACCCCAGCTCTCTGTCCCTGACATAAAGATAAATGGGCTGAGATTATACTGGAGCTTGAACCACAAGCTCCAGTGTGGAGCTTGTCTCCTCCAAAAATGTCCTGTCCCAGGGCAGCCACTCTCTCAGGAAAGGTGGCTTGAATGACCCATTTGTTACAGCTGTTCCCTCTGAATTTGCTGAGCGGTTCCCTGAAGTGATGCACATTGTCTCCTAACTGTGGCCGTAATTTTCCTGTCTGTATTCGTTCGGACATCGTTGTCAGAGCTTGGAGCACAGATGAGAACTTGTTTCAGCCTGTGGGCAGGGGGACCAGGCTTTGCGTGTTCCCTTGGGATGCTGTGATCTGGAACACCTCACCGCTTCCCCAGCTCCCACAGCTCACACGTGCCAACCCACGTACGCGTCCGGACGCGCGCACGTACGCGCGTTCCTTCACCGGCCGATCTCCAAATCTGTTCAGGAGGAATTGGAGCCATAACAATATGGCAGTAAAAAATAATGAAATGCCATCATAAAAAAGATGTGGAAAAGCAATTATTTATTTATACCTAGGGAACTAGGAATAATACACCTGCCTCGTTGGGAAGGCTGGCACAAAGCTGGCATTGCATCGTGGTACTTAATAATTTTTTACCACACTTTATAGGCTCTTTCCTGCAATTAATGCTAAATAAAATCAACATTTCTCCAACTTGTGTTTCTGGCTCTCATTAACTCCCTTCTTGCCATTCACCATCTCTTTCCCTTTCTGTATCTTTTTTTCTTTAGTATTTTTCTAAATTTTTCTTCATTCTTCACTTCTCATAAGCTCCTGTGTGTGGCAGCTTTGAAGAGGAGTGTCTGCTCTCTAATTATATTAGCTGAGATTTCCCAGCCTGGTGCAGGATCATTCCACACCAGGGGCTGCTCTTCCAGAGGGGGCACAGGCACCTACCCAAGGCGTGGGGATGAGCCCCAGATCCTGGGACAGGGCTGGGTGGCAGCAGCAGCCCCCCTCAGTTTGAGCCCAAAGCTGGGAGGGCAGCAAAGCAGCTTGAACCACGGAAAACCTGTGGAGGACCGGATTTTTGGTGGCAATGCAAGAAGGCTGGAAATCTAGACCATCATCCGCTCAAACGAATTGGTAGATAAATGAATGCATGAAGCAAAATGCTATTGATGGTGCTGGGAGATGATTTCAGGACAAAACTGGTCCTGAGCTCTGTACTGAATTAATCATCTTTCTCTCCTTTTTTTTTTTTTTTTTTTTTTTTTTTTTTTTTTTTTTTTTGGGGAAAAAA
>WHYT01014645.1:71720-92027 GCA_009806455.1 Tetrax tetrax
CGCTTCACTCCCTCTTCCCCACAAACTCCAGTTAAATGATGAAAAGGCTGGTGTCAGGGCTTTGGGATTTATGTGGATAACGGCGCAGCGAGGCCTGGCATTAGAGAATTAGATCCACGTGTTGCTCCGGCAGGATGATCTATAGGCAGGGTTTGGGGGATCGGCAGGAAAGTGAAATACGGCGGCGGCTCTCCAGCCAGCTCGAATCTTGCCCCACTCCCACATCCCTTACCTGCCGGCAGCTCCTCCCGGCTGTCTACCATCACCCAGCCCACGCGCCCGGCACTGCCTCAATTACTTCTCTGTGGCTCATGGGTGCTCCTCTCGAGTGGCCCGTCCACCAGCAGTGGCTCAGGAGCATCCTGGGATGCTGCAGCCCAACGTGGGCTGGACCACAAAGGTTGGGAGTCTGTGCAGTGCCTTGGGGTAAGACTGTTCAGAGCTTTTGCAGAGGTGATGGAATTTCATCCAGCAGCTCTGAGAAGGGTTGAATGTATTTCCATTATATTTCTGGCAGCAAATTGGCAGCTGTGGCTGGGCACAACCGTAACCCCTCGTTTGCAGGAGCCCATCCAGCCAAGTGCGTCGGGGAAGGGGGCATCTCTGGCGGTGCCCAGATTTTGTAGCAGATCTCTTCATCGTCCTTTCCTTTTGGAGGAGAAAAGAAAGGAAGACAAGGTTGCAGTTGCACCATCCGCGCAGGAGGGCAGGAGGACAGCCCGGCTCAGCCCACTCCCACTCCCCGTAAGTGCTGGTGGGACCACGCGTGCTCGTCCAGCTCCCTGCACAAGGAGCTGTTGTGCAACTGCTGCTCTTCCCTGGTGGGCTGGAGTCAGCCCTGCAGCGCAAGGCAGCCTGTCCTGCCCCAGGACCTCTTTCCCTGCCAGCTGCGGTCCTCCTTGTGCAAGTCCGCTCATTAAATGCATGCCTCCACACTTCCATACCTGAGGAGGCAGCAGGCGGTTATTGTGTGTCTCTGGAATCTGATTAATCTCAACCTAGACGTAATATTAATAATTTAATATTCCACTGCATATAACATTTTCTCTTGCCTCCCGCATAGCTCGGTTAACGTTAGAGATTTGCCTCAAATAATATTATCTCACTGTTTTTTCTACTCTGAGCTTTAGCCTTTCCAGATTTTCCCATTAAAACATTTGGAGAAAGAAAAGAAACAAGATCTTGTCAAAAAACAGAAGCCTCTAAACTGGTGATCGTCAGCCCTTCATTGGAGGGGGTTCCCCCAGCACTGAATTTGGGAGGTAAGTGGTTGCAGTGGCCTCTTTGAAGACTGCCATTAGTAAGACAGTCCTCTTCCTCCTTCTCTTCCTTAGGTTAAAGCACCCATGTGTGTCAATCCATCCTTGCTATCTAGACTTGTCTGTCTATCCTGGGCCACCACACTCCTCCAAGGCGACGGGTGCCGAGAGCTGGGTCAGCATCCCAGAGCTGGTGGCAGGAGAGTGCATCTCTGAAGGGCTTTGCAGGTCATAAACCTATTTATACCTCCTGGTCCAGTGGTTGCCTTTCTCATGAGGGAACGTGACTGGTAACTCCTGCTTAACTGCAACGTGAGCTTCACTAGGCTTGCCCAGTGATCAGCGATCATTCCCATGTCAGTCATTCTCCTTCCACTGAATGAAATGCTTTGCGTTTGTCCTTGCTGAGCTGTCTTCGAGAGTTTTTTCAGGCTCTAGCTGCAATGTTTTCAAGAGCAAGATAAACGCCTGATTTTGGCATTGCTATTTAGGAATTGTCCCGCTTGGACTCTGCTTGAGTTTCTCCGTCTTCAAAATAGGGCTGACACTAATTGCCCATTTGCAATGCATTTCCAGACGCGTGGCTGTAAAGTGCTATATGAAAAAAACAGGCATTGTTATTATGAAACATTCAGGAAAAAAAATTAATAGATTCATATAACTCCACGGTCATTAAAACAAACCTTATGTGGATGGAAGAGACCAGAACTGAATAAACCTTGAGTAAATGCAGCCTTTCACAATGAAACACAAACTGGTTTTAATCAGCAAAGCCAAATAAGTTTTATTTTCCGAGGTTTCTTTTTCCCCCATCTCTTTCTTTCAATATTAGCAATTGCAGAAGAGCGCATTGGCCTGATGAAAAGAGGGGAACTTTGCCCAACTCCTGATCTTAATGAATATAATTTTTAAAAAACAGCAACAGAATGCTCTGCTTGGGCTGGCCAGGTCTCAAGTTGCTTTCAGCTAGACTAGGATCTAAGCCAGCCTTTCTAAGCATGTTACTCTGTGGTTTGAGCACTGCTGTTTGTCCAGAGCTTTGGGACAAAATTGGGTTTAAGCCCCATCAGATGGTAAGAGTGGGCTGACAATCACCTCCTTGCGTTTGCTTTCTTTAGGGAAGCCACACAGCCATTTTGCATTCTGCCTGACCAAGGCTTCTCCTGTGTGTGTTTGGGAGACAGAAATAGCTTTCTGCTAAGAGGATGATGAGGTTACGCGTCACGGTGACTCAACAGCCAGGAGCTGGTGGGGCTGCCTTCGAGGTGAGGAATGGGGAACACCCTCAGAGCGGAGCTGGTGCTGTCCACCTCATCTTTACCTGCACGGGGAACCTCCCTCTGTCATGATACCTTCCCCACAGGGATGTTCTCATTGCTTTTCTACCTTGGCTCCTCTATGACAGCTCGACCCTGAAAAGGCCACCATCCCTACCTTTCACCAGCATGAGATAGTCTCTAACTGGAAAAGGACAGGAGAGCTAACTTTCATTACGATAACGACATCTGTCTGTTGCCTTTTACCTCCATCCGTGGACTTTGCCACTGGGATGCTGGAGGCTGAGGTCGTAAAACACTTACAAATAGTTGCCCCTGTGCTGATCACCCAGCATGACAGACTTTCCATTTCCATATATAGCAGATGACTTTGGTGTCCAGGGCAAAAAGCTATTGCAGAAGGTCATGTTGGCATCAGGTTCTTGATGTGAAAGGTGCTAGCTGTAAATCATTGGTGGTGGTGGTCACTCAGAGAGGAAGAGCTCACTGAGCACTTTATCTTGCTTTCCTCACACTGAATCCAGGCTCATCCCTGGGGTGAAGAAGCTGCAGACTTAGCATCTTGTGAGCTGTCAAGGAGGAAAAGCTGGGAGAAAATGATCCAGCCCTCTCCTTGCTAATGCACACCTAATTTTTAGTAAAATCCTGATGCCTGCTTGCAAGTTCATCTGTAAGTGCTAAATCCAGTGACATGTCTTGCCATGACATGTGGAAGAGGGCTTTTGGATGACGCATGGGTCAGTCTCATTCCTGCATGGCAAACTTCCAGTCTACGCTACTTTCACTGTCTGGGATAAGTAAGCACCCTCCTGGTGATGCCATCAGGCCAGGCGAGCACCAGCCAGACCTGGAGATGTGCAGGTTCTTGGTAGCTGTGGGAGCGTAAGATTGTGTAACTCATTGGCAAACATGTGTATCTATTTGCAATCTATTGTCTCCTGCTAACAGGTTTAGGTCCAGATCAGGAATGGTATTTAATCACCTACCTCTTTGTAATTACACTGCTGTGTAGACATTTAATTACATCTTGTCCTCAACTAATGTCTATCATTTTTATTTGTCGCTGGCAAAGACTGTGCACAAAGATGGACAGTAACTTTTAAGCAACTGCCAGTTCCTAGTGATGCTGAGACCTTCATTTTTCAGCTCAGCTGGCCAACGTGTGTGTGCTAAAGCTGGAGATCTTGCATTCAAATCTAACCCAGCCTGAGGTTCATAAAAATGGCACAGCCATTGCGCTGTCAACAAATACTCTCAAACAGTAATGCCAGTGCCCTAAAGCAATTTCCTTCTGATGTTGCTTGAGATGATGACTACGACAATGACTTGTAAATGCTAGAAGCCTCCAGATTCTTTAGCCAGGTGGGATGTCCTGCTGATGCTCTGAGGGTCTCGCAATTGAGTGAGAGTTTGTGTCCTGCCAACCCAAAAGATGAGTGAGTGGGTAGTGTCTGGGCTAGGCTGGGGAAAAGAGACAAGGGAATAGCAGTGATCAAGGACAGAATGGATGGTATAGCGGTGGGATGAGTTCTGGATTTTGCAAGCAATAGGCATATTCCTCTCTTCATGATTTCTGCATGGACTTATTTTTTTAAAAAAATCATTTTATGGCCCTTGTAGAGACAGCAGTGCAGGAATACGCAGTCTTGTCACTGAGGAGAGGGTGGCAGGCTGCCATGTCCTTTCCCCAGTTTTCACCCAGGGTAGTACTGGGCAGATTCCCCAGCGATGAGACAAGCGCAGTGCTGCACACGTGTCTGTTGGGTGGTTTAAGTTCTCAGTAGCTCTGCTGGAGCATGACTAACAGGTGAGCCGAAGAGAAAGGTGCAAGAGAGGCACTGCACAAACGCCGAATAAAGGAGAGTCTCCTTGCCAAAAAATGTGCAGCCTGATGAGAGGGGGACAGGCCAGGCAGCGAGGAGCTGCGTAACCCAATCCCGTACCCTTCCCACTGGCTCTCTTCAAGGAGGTCCATCCAGTGCCCTTGAACGGCCTCAGATCACAGTCTCACCTGCGTGCGTTTCTCCATACGAACTCATGACTGTGAAGTGTCGGCAGTACATCACCCAAGACAATTCCTTGAGGCAGCCGGTAACATCAGCCACTCTCTGCTGCGTTTGTCACAAATCGAGTTCTTACACGCCGCAGCCAACTTGACGCTGGCGTTACTCACCGTGTTTACTTTCCATACAGCTCACTGCTGCTGCAGCGCAGAACCAGTGGTGCCAGCTACTAAACGCCATCTAAACGGCGTGGAATGGACTTCTTATGTGCTAGATATGTTAGGTCATGTAGGTCCTTCCCAAGGGGTATAATTAGAGATGGCCCCACCCTCCTTACCCATGTTGAGCTTGACGAGGCTTGTTGGGCTGCGAACCCCCCAGTAGCACCAGTAAACAGCTTGCAATGAAGTCTGCCCGAGGGCTGGCTGTTCGTCGCTGCAGCGCATCGCCCGGTGCCGAATTCCCGGCCTGGAGACGCCTGCCTGTGGGTTCGCACATAGCAGCCGTGACAGCCAGCTGGGCCACGCTCCCCGCTCACTGCCTGTTCCCAGTCGCTCGCTGCGTACGTGTTGCAACCAACATGGGCTTGGAGGCGCCTTGTAGTGCTCTGCTGTGAATATTACGGGGGGGACGACACACATACCCTTCTCTTTGCACAATTAATTTGGCCATGAATATTTTCTGTTAAAAAAATCAGTCTCTCCAAACTGAAAATATTTTGCTTTTTCCATTGCTGCAACTTGCTCCCATTTTCCAGTGGCATAAATAGAAATGGAATATTATTTTTTTTTAACTTTAGATTCTTATTTTGCGAAACGACAAAAAAAAATTGCAAAGAGGTAAATGCATTTGGCAAAACCTTCGCTTAATAAAAAAAAAAAAAAATTCTCCAACTTGGAAGGACGTTTCCAAGAGAGTCTGAGCAAATGTGAGATCGGCTCTATTTGAAAAGGAATTGCCGTATTTAATTGACAAGTGGCAGAGAGGAAACTTGTTCTTATTGAAACACAGCCCAAACCTGCAGCTTCCAAACCTCCTGTTGATCTCGGGTTTGTGCTCCCTGGTTTTTTGGGTTTTTTTTGCTTTTCATCTTCTATCCTCTTTGTTTGTTTTTTTTTTTCCTTTTATTGCCGTGCCTGCATCCTTTTGTCTCTCATGTAGGAACTCAGCTTTTCAAAACTGATCCTTGCATCTGGAGTCAGTGTCCTTACATCAGAATATCCCAGCATCATCACCGCACAGAAGCTGCTGTTCATGAGCTGTTTATGTGCCTTTTTCTGAAGCACCTGGTCCAGGCCACACACGTGCCTGGGCTGATGCGAGCTGGAATTATCCATGGTTTTAGGTCAAAGATCTTAGAACAACTCTGATCCTCCAGACAGAACCCCCACAGCCTTCAAAAGCAGAGGAGGATGTCTCCAGTTAAGCTCTCAGGGGGAAAAAAAATTCCTATTTTTTTAAACTGATTTTTTTTAAACTCTACCCTTCCAAAAAAATAAAATAAACCCAAGGCACACGAAGGTATGAAACAGAGCAGGATGTTAAATACGCAACCTGCGTCAGCACGGGGCTTGCTCTCAATCAACCCTCCACCTGGAATACCTGGGGGCAAGGAAGGAGGCGGTGGGAACGTGTTGGAACAGACTGGAGCCATCTCGGGGGAGAGCTGCCACACAACGGGCGAGCCGGAAGGGTGGCTTCAGCAGCCCCTTGTTCAACGTCTCCTGTTTGATCCCCGCGTTACAGCGTGCCAGGATGGAAACGCTCATTCCAAGCAAGCCCTCCGTCCTCACTCCAGCGGGTTTATTATCCTAATTGACTTACGGCACTGGGTTCTGAATGAGCCTGCTTGGAAATGTGATTGGCACCAGTAATTTTCCACTTTATGACATACTTTATAATAAACAATTAAACAAAAATCATAACTACCAGCAGATTAGATCATTGGCACTCACGAACTAGCCTTAGTTTAATGTATGGTGTAGAAAAGAGGGTTTTTTGATGATACAGCCTTAAAACTCTGTCTGTGCTACTCTTTTGCCATAATTAAATTATTGCTTATAAGAAATTTTGCCTGGTCAAAAAGAGAAAAAAAAGCAATTAGAATAATTCCATTTCAGTGTTTTCCATCAGCTCCTAGCCAAGTTGGCCAATAACTAAGGCAAAGAGCAGAGAAAAAAAAAGGTATGTATTGTATACTCCCTTAAAACTTGGCTAGAAATGACCTTTTATTGTCGAAGGTTTTTTTCCATGCCCAGCTTGGCTACTTGAGGCAAGCTGATTGCCAAGTTTCTGTAGTGTGTTATTTTCCTATGTGTTATGTGTTCAAAAACATTTTTAAAAGCTGCCCTCCAAGTGTAGTACAAAGGTTTCACATGGACAAGGGCAGAGGAGGCTGCATTTGGTAGCGTTACCAGTGAAGATGCTGGTGTTAAATGCTTAGATGTATTTTTCTTTTTCTTTTTTTGTCTTTTTTTTTTCTTTTTTTTTTCCCCCGTCTTGTTCCCCATGCAGCCCAAGATGGCCAGATCTCCAAATGGGCTGTGCTAACAAACACAGCTGAAGGCAGCCGTGTGATGTTAACATAAACCTCCTCCGGCAGCTCGGAGAGGCACCGGGAACGCACCCAGGAATGCTTTTTGCAGCGCCTGTCTCCGCTCGATGCCACGCGGTGGCATTTGTCAGGCGCACTCAGCCGCGGCTCTGCGGAGGGCGTGGGACCTTTTCCTTCTGTCTGGGTCACTCTGCCATGTGTTGGGTTGTGTCTGAGCACATTGGTGACTCTTCCATTAAAAAAATAAAAGGAAACCATTCTGGGATACAAAACCCAAGCCCCAAACCAGTTCCTGTCATTCTGGCTCATCTGTAAGGATCTGGCCATCTCATAAGTGACACTCAAGTCATGATAAAATAAGAACTGCAGCTCTCTTTACATTTCAAGAGTAATTTATCTTTGAGTCCCTCATTAAAAACACCACAGTCGAATAAATACAAAGACCAGGGCCTCAGGCATGTTCTTATTTGGGATAATTTCATTTTAGGAAGGAAGAGAAATGATTTTAAAGTTTGATGCATTTTTTTTTTTTTTTGTAGTTGTGCAGTTTAAGTTTGCATTTCACTGCATTTGCCTGAAAGACATGTTTCATTTCTTTCTTTTTTTTTTATATTTAATTTCATTTTCTGTTTTTTATGAAGTCCCGCAATGTTTTTTTTTGTGGTGAGCTGCCATGGTGTTACCAATGCATTACAGACAGCAAGACAACCACTTGAAAGCTATAGCAAGGGCAAGTCTGTCCTAGCGATTATTTCCTATATGTATTTTGTCCTCTATGAAATTATACAAAGAGTAAAGCTTTCAGACATCCTGACCCTGCATCTGCTTATACAGACATTTAATTTTATTCTCCAGCACACAAGCTGAATATATCTACTTACAGAGGTATATGCTTCAGCTTTTGAACATAATTTAGATATCTAGCTTTGGAAAAGGAAATAAAAGTGTAATTTTCAAATTTAAAAGTTTTCTCACTGCATCTTGTGATCCCAAACATCTTTTAAAACCCTACGCAAATGATTTAGGAGCAAAAGTCCCACTAACTGAGATAGGAGCCTAAATCTGTCAGATGTGGCAGAAGGTGATGATATTCCTGATGGGTCCTTTGCCATTTCATGGCTCATCCTGTTTTCACGTGCTTATTTTCCACTCTCATATAGATGGACTGACTCTTCGTTAGCCTGTCGGTAACCAAGTGCATATTTAACTCTGCTATCTGCACTGCTGGCGTTTGTTGGGTTGCTTAAATGTAGGTCAAATCAGAGAGGACTTGGAAGAAAAGCGATGGAGACAAAATCGAGAGGGGAAAGGTCACGCGCAGCACGATGCACGCAGATGGCTTATTATCACGAGGACCATGTGGCAGAATCCAAACTCATCTGACAGTCTGTTCTCATGATACAAAACTCTTTCAGGGACTGCTGAACCTCTGAAAGTATCTGGGTGCATTGTGCGTGATGTTCACACTTTGCTGACCTTGCAGAAGCCTCGGAGCAGTTGCAGTTTCAAATCTAGTTTTGCTAACTGAGAGGTTTAGTGCAATGCTTCTGGTGGGATGGAGATCCAGCCAACAATTTTGATGTTTGCCAGGTCTCTCAACCCTGAGTTGCCAGGTTTCTATAAGTTTCCAGAGAGCAGATGAACATTTTGTAGGTCCCACCTTACCTGGCATCTCTGCAGGAGTGAAAACAACTCAACAGAAGCTCTTCTCTGTGGATCAGTCCCTACCTTTCTCCTGCACAAAGACTATGTGGAAAGCAAGAATCAAGTGACTGGAAGTTTTATGTTGGAACTGGATCCCCATGGATCAGAACACGAATAACACCTCCATCCCTTCCCAAATCTTCCAAGCCTGACCTTTCACAATCTCAATTTCCTGACCAATGACTCCAAAGAAAATAGAGCTGCTAGTTGGTATTTAATGGAAATCTGTGCAAAACTTGTCAAAATACACCACCATGCCTGTCAGATGCCTGGGACAAGACCTCTACAGTAGTTTCCAGAAACCCAGTGCAATTACTTACATTTTAAATTATCTTTAATTGTCGCATGTGAGCTACAGAAACATTTTTCCCCACTCTGAAGCAAGACCTCGCTATTAAGAGTCACCCCGTAATTGCAGCTTTAATAGGGGGACCGCAGCAGGTCAGCCCCGAAGGTTAGCGCAGGGCGCGGCGAGGCGAGAGCGGCTGCCGTGCGCCAGTAAGTGGAAGTGACACATCACAATAGTCCCATCAATTATGTAGGGGCAGTTTGGAGTGTAAACTTTTTAGTGAATCTAATTACCTCGCCAGATGTTTTAATCCAATCTCCTTGCCCCTCCTCTGCCATCAAACGGTGCATTGTTTCTTGAGTTCACGATATGAAAAAGTCGCCTTAACTGTAGACTCTAGAATAAACTTGTTTTGAGTTTTTCTGCAGGAACTGAGCATCGTGTTGCTATCCGAGAGATTATTCAGGTTCATGTGTGACTCTGTACTCGTGGGACTGCGCTGAACCAGAATGAACGCGCTCATGAATTGATAAGGGTGTCAGGAAGGGTGCAAGACTGATGAAAAATAGATGAGAGAGTGTAAACGTGCTGCAGAGCGGAATGACAACTTGTTAGCCTGGCAGTGCTGAATTTAAGCAGTAGAGATGCTGCACCAGATTTTTTCCAAGGCTGTTCACGAACTGACCTCATGTTGCTGTTGACAAAAACCCTGGAAAGCGCAGCTAAAAGCAGCAGCGCTGAACTCTCCTGATCTGCTCACAGATTGCAGTCCGTGAGCATGAAAGAGAATACTTACACATCCAGGAGAGAAGAAAATCCTGAATTACCTGTGCGCACAGCTGTGTGGTACCACCCTCCAGAGGTGCAGAGCAAGGACAGAACCTGCAGCCTCGGGAGATGTTTCCTCCACATTCCGTGAACCGCACTTTTTTGGTTTGGTGGGAAATCTGGGTGTGCACGTGCAACATGTGACCAGTCTTCAGCCTGGGCTGTGGTGCATGGAAAAAATCTCTCTCTTTGATGACTTAAAACCCTAACCTGAAAAAAAACCCACAACAAAACACCATGCAACCCAAATCAGAGGGGTCTCAAACTCTTAGAACATGAAAGACTTGATGGTCTTTATTTTCACCAAATTATCCCATTAATAGTTGCTTTTCTTCCCTTCTCACCCTGTTCCGTCCCCCAGTGAGAGAACATTCAGCCTTGTACCAGGCATAACTTTAGTCCTACACTCGTGGGATGGAAACATGAAGAGCAGACAATGAAGCCAGGCTGTTTATAAAGCCTTCGACACATGAGGCGATGGAGAAGAGCCCAAGTTTCCATGTAAAGGCCCGCATGGATAAGAATGATGTGAAACACATGGAAAATGTGGAATAAGTAATAAAATTATAAATAAAACAAATACAATAAATTGGGAATGCAGTCTTACTTGTAATGATTTGTGATCCTAGTAACCCAAGACTCCCTCACCTTTGAAAAATGGTGTGTTTTTCCGCTGGGGGAGCGGGCGGCAGGTGACAGGCCTGATGGGCGGGCGGTGGGTTGGATCACTGACTGACTCACGTGGTCAGCCGGGAATCGGCGCTGCGGCAGCCTTGCCTGAGCCCTTTCTCTGACGATGACTTGCATTGTGATCTCAGGAAAAATCAGTTAATCAAGCAGCGGTTGGTGTTAGCACAGGAATTTTGGCCAGAAGTGAAACTTGGCTTATTCTGGGTAGAGAGCTTTGCCTGGCGGAGTTACCCAGCTGTGTTGTGCTGGGTTTGCTTTTTCCCTGGGTTTTCTTGGTCATTAGTGACAGCACGTCATGCGTCTCCCTCTGTGAGTGTGCTCTCCCAGTGATACCCCAGGGGTGTACTGGTGGGATGAGGACTCCAGTTTGTCATTGCCATCAAAGTTGGCAGGTACTTCTGGATCTGCAGGGTAAAAACCAAAAACCTCAGCTTTCATAAATCAGTTGTACAGAGGCTCTCTTTAACAATTTCGGTATCTATTCAGCTCCAGCGTGGAATGCTCAGAAGCTGACTCTGAAAAAAATAAAAATAAAGTGCTTGGCTGCTTTACCCACTGCTGATGCTCTGTTGTTAGATGAACAACAGCTAGCATTATAGAAAAAGCATATCAAATATATGAAATATGGCCTGTATTTGTACCCGGGCAAGGGGCTGTTGGAGCTCAGGGGCCAGCACGTTGAGGGCACCTGTGGCAAAAGCCAACAGGACAGAAAGAGTGATGGGGCTGACCCTTTGTCCCACTTAATTAGATAGATACCAATTTATATGTAGTCTATTGGAAATGTCTTTAGCACAAGCCAAGACTAAGGCTTAAATTCATGGCTTTCAGCTGGAAGAGTTTCTATCTAACTGGGCCATCTGAAAGGGCAGCAGAAGCCCAGAGGAGCGAAGCAGCTTGCCCAGAATCATTACCAGACCCAAAGCGTGCACACAGAGCAAGCCAGGGCCCCGCTCTTGCAGACACTGCCATGGTTTGGGACGATTAAATGCTGAGTTGTACGAGATGTCCCTGTGCTGTATGTCAACAGCTTGGAAAAGTTTCCTTTGATACCACTGTGATGAGTCATTTTGCTGTGCTAGCAATAAAATTAAAAAAAAAAAAAAAAAAAAAAAAAAAGTGTGTGTGTGTGGGGGGGTGTATGAGCAGTATATGAACTGCAGCTTTTCTTCAAGGTGAGAAGGGATCTGAGTTTCCCTCTCCCTGAGCCATTAGGGCTGATGTGGGCCTGACTGGCCACTGGACGATGAAAAAGCCCCTCCGAGTGCCAGTATTGAAAACTGTTTGTGCATTAGTGGGAGTCTCTGCCAGCGAAATAATATCGTCCCCTTTGTTTATTATATTGAAACTCGATAAAAGAAAGCGTCAGAGGGGAAAAAAATAAGTTTGCAGTGTGAAATGAATGTTCTCGTCTGGGCTCCAGGATGCAGCTGTGAGTAACGCCTGTGGCATCGCCGGGCGTCCTGCTGCAAAAACCAGTTACTGTGCTTGGCTGAAATCTGGGGGTGAGCTGGGAGGGGGACGGTCCTTCACTGAGGGACCCCTGCTGCAGTGATTATGGAGACTGTCCTCTTTCGGGGGCATTGCCTCCTGGCGTGCTGGCGGTGGCACAGACACTGTAAGGAGTTCAAGGCCAGGTCTAGACACTCCACACTGTCATTCCCCAACGAGGCAGAGCCATGCAAGCTTGTTTTTGAAGCCCAGCACTGTCTCAGTGCCCCAGCATTCAGAACAGATGCCACGTCCCCGGTTCTTTTAATGGAAAAGTGACTGCACGGTGGAGCTGTTTCTGGATCCAAAGCTTGCTTTGCTGCATTGAAAATGAGCAGAAAAGACCCCAACCACACACAGTGTCTTTTTCAAATGAGAAAGGAAGACTCTGTGTTCTCAACGTGCCTGCAAGGTGATGGGACGCCTTTATAATATAGTGGCAAGAAATTACTTTTTACATTACAAAATCAAAGCAAAGCCAAAACAAAACCAAACCACTCCCACCGCACCCCAGCCCATGAGATCCCTGTACAAGAAACGATCTAAAAACAAGGAGAAAAAAAAAAAAAATCACACAAGGCTAAACTACTGCAAGAGTTCAGAAGTATTAGGCAACATCAACGTGTAAGGGGGAGGACCAGCATTAGTCAGCTTGTACTCTTTTGGGCATCCTCACAATTTCATTTCACATCTGTGTCAGCACGGAGGGTTCTCGCGCTGTGACAGGGACGGAGCTCTTGATGCAATAGGCACTGTGATAACAGCAATGCCACTGCTACAAATAATGGCGTTGAGCTCAGCCGGCTCAGGACACCGAGGACTGGGCTGTCAGCTGATAGTGCTGGGAGCTGTGAGGTGCACACGCATGGATGTGTCCAGGAAAGCAGCCCAGCAATGGTAGCACTGCGTGGCAACACGGTGTACCACCTCACAGAGCCCGAGCTGATGCAGCACTGGAGGGGAACAGCCAGTCCCCGAGACAGCGCTGGTGTTTCTTTGTGTCCAGGAGCAATCTAGCACCTTCCATGTTACCAGCACAGTCTTTCAATAAATTGTGTTTTTGGCTAAATGAATGAAAATAATAGAGGTTTATTTGACAATGAGGATACTTCATGTTTGGTTTTCATTTTTTTTCAAACCTTAAAGGGTATTTCAGATCATAGTTTCTGATCTCTGTGTAATGAGAGCATTATAAACAGCTTGGGTTTAAGTGAAAGGTGAGATCCACATGAGTCCAAAAGCTGGAGCTTTATAAACCAAGAAAAATGCCCTCCCCCACACCCCATCCTGTCCTGGTTACATCCTGGCCGTTTGAAATGTAGAGGTAACCTTGCCTTCCTGAGATGCTGCAACTGGTCAACCAGTCCCTTCTGTCCTGTGCCCCTCTGTATGTTGGCTAACCTTTTCCTCTGGAGATGAAAGCAGCAATAAAAGGATACCCCATCAATTAAATATAAAAAAAATAAGGAATGCTAAACAGAAAGAGTCTCATCTGGCATCAGATAGCTGCAGAGAGCTGGGCATCCTAAGGGTTAAAGGAAGAAATAATCTTCCCTTAAGTGTGTGTTTGTGCATGCAAAGATGCCAAGCTAGCATCTTGTCTTCTCTAGCAGGCAACACGCTCAGCATGCTCCGGGTCACTCCGATGTTAGCTGTCTGGTGTTCATGGAAACCAGTTTCCAATGTGGGGTGGAGCGGCCAGGTGAACCAGGAGGCTGGGGGGCGGAATTTGCTCTCCAAGGTGTTGAGTACTAAAAGTGGCAGCAACTCCTGGCAGTTCCTCCCTCCAGCCTTGATGTGCCTCGCTCGGCTTCCTGGCAGTGCTGCTGGGGGACCCTTCCTCCCACGGCGATGTCTTGGAGAGCAGTGGTAAAAAGATCATCTCACTGGCTTTTGCATGGAGAAGAGAGACAAACAGAGGTTTCCACCCAGCCTTTGAAATGGGCTGGCAGGGGTGGTGTCCCAAGGTACAGCCCCTTAAGGCATGGCCCGCGATGCTTCGCTCTGCGCTGCGGGAGCACTGGCTGCGCAGAGAGAGCTCTGCCTCTCTCCTAACCCGGGCAACCCCAGTGATTTTCCATGTTGGCATGTGTGACCTGGGATTGCTCCCCACCCTTCACACCTGTGGCTGCTGCCAAGTGCCTCCGGGCAAATCCGCATCCCCATTGTCTGCTTCCCTCAGCTTTGGGCACTGTGGCAAGAGCTGCCTGAGCATGGTGCCTGAGGCTCGTCCTGGAGCAGTTATTTAATGCACCATGTGTTAATTGGGGACAGTTTGAGGGTAATGCATGTGGAGAAATGCTCATTGGCTACGTGATGAGGTCTTTAAGCTTTCAAGCCTTCACTCTGACAGTCTCACAGTGAACACGACTGCTGAGATGTTGCCTGTGCCACGAGCTGGCTGGTCCTTAATCACTGTGAAACCCAGCCCAACTCCAGTCATCTCAAATAGATTTATAGTACTCCTGTACCTGAGACAAGGGGTGTGTGGCATGATAAACCAGAGCAGGGCACAGAAGCACCCTCGATCCCAAAACCACTGCTCGAGACCTGAGCTCTGCAGACCCCTCCTCCAAAAACAACTTCTCCCTCCTGCCAGCGCATCCCCCACCCTTCCCAGCATCCTGGGAAGGATGGCTCCAGCTCCTGGTAGGAGATCTCCAGCAGGGAATCAGCAGCCAGGGAATTGCCCTCCGCCTCAGCCGTGTGGGAGCTTGCATAATGTTCCAGTGCTATCAGCCACCTCGCCCACATTTACTTCTTTTGGCCTGATTCTCTGCCCGCCGAATAAATTTGCAGCTGCGTAGGCTGAGCTCTAGCACAAAGCTGAAGGATTTACTTCCAGCCATTGAAAGGTTTATAGCTGAGAAATGTGAAGTTGCACAGATTCTGCTGCTGGAGATGTGTCCTCCTCCTCTTCCTCCCCCAGCTGCTGCTGGGTTGAGTGGAATAGTGCATCATGGACTACGCTCTGCTGCTTCTCCCATCTGCAGACAAATTCCACCTTCACCATCGTTTGAGGGCAGTAATTCAGAGGCAGAACTTGTCACTGGTGCTAGGAGCAGAGTGGTTGTGCGCAGAGCAGAGACACCACACGGGCACTGCTTGAAGAAGAGTTGGGATGAAAAACTCCTCCGTGTATTGTTCCCAGCCGTCCCTGTCGTCTCTGCTCCATTAACTCCAGGACTGGCCCAAACATCTTCCCTACGAGCGTGCCTGTCCAGGGAAGGCTCACCAGTGCCCGCCACAGCAAGGCACTCCAGAGTGCTTTCATTGGACTGAAAAAAGGGTCATTCTGTACAACTTTCAAATTCCCAAGAGGTAAATTATGACTCTGATTTATTATCAATAGGGAGAGGCTGTGCCTTTGTGGGTGGCTGACTCAAAGAGGACCAGGCCCTCGGATGAGACACTGCCGTCCCCGCGCCGTGGGAGTGGGTGTTTGTGTTACCGCAGCTGCTGCAGCCCCCGGTTCACTGAACTGCCCTGTTCGGCTCAACACTACTTTAAAAAAAAAAAAAACAAACAACCCACAAAAACCAGAGCAACACAGTAGCGTAGACAGCATATAAACAGAAAATAAAAAGCAGAGAGCTGGGAAGGGAAAAGGCAGCCAAGGAGCAAGGCAGTTTGGCAAAAGAGAGGAAGATGAGGCTGAGCAGAATGGAGAACTCTGGTACCTTCACCTGCATCAGCCACAGCATCTCCACCCATGAAGAAATGCCCCGTAGTTCCACCTGTCTGAGCGATGTTCGGTGGGGTGAAAGCTGGGTTCCTTACTCTTTAGCCTGTGTGCCTTCAGCTCCGCGGGGTTCCCAGCATTGCTCAGTGCTTGGGAAACCACAACTCCCAGCTTTAACCTCCTCATGGTTCGATGACTGATGGCAGAGACTCACAAGAAGAGAAATGAAATCCCTGAGACTGCTTGTCCCAAAATGCCCTGTTCACTGTCCTGCTCTCCCCTCCTGGCTATGGGGTCTGGGGACATTTGGAAGGCAGCTGCTCCCTTGGTTTCCCTTAAACCACGCTCAAGCCCAACAGCGCTGGACGCTCTCTCCATCCTTCAGGACGCCAGCCCTCGCTCAGGCTGTCTTTATTTAAGCAGTTGGTGCTTCACAGATTACTTCCAGGCCCCTTGAGGATTGAAGCTTTTACCTCTTCTGGCCCTGAGACTGTTCCAACAGCTGTAACTATTTCATTTTTAATTTACTTGATACAACTTGTCTCTGCTTAATCCATCAGGACAACTTGGAGGGTTCCTGACACATAAATCCAGAGTGGGGAGGGTGGTGGGGATTGAAGGGGGAGGCAAAAGAAGGAGGAATAATGAAGAAAAAGAAAAAAATGCAAAGGATTTTGAAAAATTATATCTAAATCGTAGCCGAATGTATTCTAGCTTACTGTGAAGTGTGAGTCTGGACCCAGCAAAAAAGCCAGTCTCACCCCAGTGCCTGGGGCTGAGGCCAGACGTTGTTTTGGCATGGTGAGATACTCCACGGTTCGTAACATCTTCAACAGCTTAAACCTCCTGAATTTGTCCAGAATGCACTTCAACTGTTTCTTTCCTGCTAACCAGCTCCTTTTGTTTAACCCAAACACTAAAGAGGAAAAACTGCTTTGCATCTTCCTTACAGAAATATAAACAAAGAGGGTTTACATAATAAACCTCTAAAGGCAAAACATCCCCTCCTTCATCCCCTCCTTCAGGTGCCACTCTCCCGCTGCCTGCCACCAAAGGCTCCGTGCCCTTTTTGGGTGGGCGGCAGGACTGCTCTTAAATCAATCAGCTGACATCAGGCTGACGTCTAATTAGCTATGGGTGGGCACGTGCTTTGATTATAGGAAGAACCTCAGGCAACGACTCGTGTTTTTAAGGCCCGCTTCTACGTGTATCAATCATCTTTTGACATGCAGAGCAGGAGGGAAGAAAAATAAGCTGCAATTTTTTTTTTTAAAAAAAGGGATTATAAAGAAAGAATTCTGAAGTATTAATGCGCACACGAAGGTGTGTGCAACCATAAGGCTACACTGCAGTTACGGCTGAAACGAAGAACACGCTCTGGTACCTTGGCATTAATAACCAGAGTTCCTCTGGCTTAGGAAGAAGTCCAAGAAATATTTTTTCCCTTCACCATCCTCAGTGATTTTAAGGAAGGAGAGAGGTTTCCTTTTTAGGGAGAGGTAGGTGAGACGCCTCATCCCAGGAGACTCGATACGACTAAAGCTATTTTAAGCAGAGCTAAAAGACATCTCCCGTCCGTGTAACTCCTCTTTTGGGAGATGCGAAACCAGGCTGCATCACCCCTGCTGCTGCTGCTGTGTCCCGGGGCCACACGAGGCCATGGCTCTCTTTCTCCTGCTCTTTCCCAATAGCCTGGTTCTCAGGAGGCTGAATTTCCCCTGGGAAATTTTTTTTTTCCCCCCCAAATCAAGCCTTATTTGGACCCAGAGGGCCATTTCTCTGCTTTTTTCATTGCACGTGACAATTTACCAAGGCTTTGCCATGTGTGTGCTCCCTGTGTACGCTGCTCTTCGGAATCAGCTCCTCCAGCAGCTCCCCGCGTGTGGACAGCAATGCCGTGAAGACAAAACCGATGCTCAGTGAGAACACTCCAAGCTGGAGGAAAAAAAAAAAAAAAAAAAGCCCTCTTCACAACCCAACATCTCAATTTCTCACTTCTATTGTTGTAAGAATGCTTCAGTTTACTGGGAAAGACAAGAGGTTTTTTTTTTTTAGAATTACACGTAGATATAGAAACCATATAGGAAAGGTTCTAATTCTAACTATTAAACTTGGAGAATAAAGGGATACAGTATTCCTAGCTCGCTTGGCGGTTAGGAGTTGTGCAATACTTTCTGTGCTTTAAAATGTGTGGCAAACAACGTGATTTTTTTAAAAAGGAATAATTAATATTGTTTGGCTTTGGGTGAGTGACTTTGCCTCTTCCCTGAAACTTTCTCTGCAGAGCAGATGGGGAAGAGGTTTTTGTGAAACAGAGGTGTACTTCAAATAATAACAGTAATGCTAGCAATGCTAATCATAATGCCAGTAATACTAATAATAACACAAGTCCTCCGACGTGCAGACTCTGATTGCTTTAGTCCTGGCTCCTCCTGTAATTCTCTGAGACCGCAGTTTAAAATTGCTGGGTGATGATTATCCGGGGATTAGGGATTAGCATGGTGGTTTGACTGCTTGTCAAAGCCTTAAAATAATACACAGATTAAAATAATTCAATTTTCTCATCAATAATGAAGCAGATGGTTTTAAAGCCCACATAACCTCTAATGGAAAAAAACCTACAGCGGGTAATGAGAAAGGACAGATTTTCTGAATGATCTCATGATCTCTGTCTCAATCTTAGCTTGGTCTGATTTCTGCAGAGATTTAGTAACATCTATAGCACTCAATTAAATTTCAGAAGCTCATTAGGCTGGCAATCTCATTTAGCTGTGGAATTTAGAGATAAATGTAATAACTAAATATAACAGATCACTCAGAGCAAGCAGCTTGCTCCCCCTTCAAAAAAAACCCAAACAAACCACCTTTGAAAGGGAATGATTAAACAAACAAATGAAACAAATCAAAGTTTTCCACTGCAACTTACTCATCAAAGTAATCCCCAAGCAGAGAGCGAAGCAGACTGTCCTGTGCCAGTGATGGAGCTGGAGCAGAGACTTCTGGCCTCGGTGGGGGCTGGCTCAGGAGAAGACTTTGGCTTCTTGGTGGACTAACCACACGTTGAAGGCAGAGAATTAAAAACCAGTAACAAAAAAGAGGAGTATATTTTCAGAGAAGCTGTGATGCAGGGAAAGGGGTCAAATTCTATGTTCATATCCCTCAGCGTAACCATAATATTAGAGCATCAGTAACTATTACATTATATTATATCAATTTAATTATATTGTATCATATCACATCATGTCACATATAGAAGAATGCCAATATAGTCCCAAAAACTGAAGAAGAGACTGATCACAAACACCAGTGACAGAGGACTGCTTTTTCTTTCGATATGTTGCAAATGATGATTTTTTATTTTTTTTCCCCAAAGTACCATCATGCTGCTTCAAGCAGCTACTTCGTCTTGCGGCTTGTCTGCAGGGAGAGCAGCTTGCCCAGCGGTTAGCATCTGGAAATGAGAGTGAAGACACCTGGATTATGTTAATGGTACCGCCGCCGACTTACGGCTGACAGCTCGAAACTGGGAGGACAGCTCTTCTAAGTGCTTGTTGTCAAGAGGCTGAGTTACTATGAAAGAGGCTTTCCAGCAAGGATTTAAAACAAACAGAGAACAGCAAGGCTTTATCAGATTACAACAAAATCCAGAGGGATGAGCTGACAGTGGAGCCCAGCTCTCGCACGTCGTGCGTGTTCTCGCCTGAGGACGAGGAGGTCAAGGTGATGACCATCCCGTGATAACAGCCACCCTATGGGCATCTGGGGGCAAGTGAAGGGTATTTTGTGGAGGCAGAACAGAGAATACCCAGTGAGTCCTCACAGCCATGCAAGTGGCCCTGGATCTGCTTTGCGTGTTGATTCACAGCTTGGGAGAAGGTCCCAAACCACAAATCCTGCAGCGAACCACTGTACCAGGCTCATTTACTCAAACTTCATGCAAGGAGTTAGGCTTTTTGTCCATTATTCTATTTATTACCAGAAGTGAAAATAACAACTCCTTCAGCTGAGGCTACACAACCACAATTGCTCAATTCAGTCCATGGTGTAGACATTCTCCTGGACTCCCTTCTTATTTCAGACTTTCACCGGACTGTTTCTGAGAACAACTTTTCCTGTCTTTGCTCAGCTGGGAAACTCCATCCCATCCCAGCAGACAACGAGCTGGATGCAGTTTCTCGCATTGTAGGCCTGCTGTGTGAGACCACAGCAGTAGACACACCTGGGGATGATGCCCTTAGCATGTGCAGGGCTCCAGTTAGAGCAAAACATGCATTTTTTGCAGCAGCTGGGGCGTTGGGAGGCACCACGTATCTTCTGTGACTTCCCCATGAGTTGCATAGCATCTTTGAGGAGATTGGTTCCCATCTGTGTCTGAAACGCCGGCAAGATGAAGCGGCCTTGCAAAGCTCAATGTTGGCTGCTTATCTGCTGGTGGGGGCATACTTGTCTCAAAAAGTATGCTGTGACGCCAATAGTTAATCTCCCAGGTACAAAGTTGGTATTCAAAAATGTTGGAGGCTCATTGGGTTG
>WHYT01014646.1:2489-13822 GCA_009806455.1 Tetrax tetrax
ACTTGGGGGCCTTCATGCAATTTGGCATTGTCAGTCTATTTTCTAAATTCACAGATCTATATTGTTATTTCCACTATCAGTTTTAATATGCATGATCTAAATCTGTTGATATTTGTCAAAAAGAAAAGGGAATTACAAAAACTCAGAAAGCAAGTTCAAAATTCAAAACACAGAAACATGTAATAAAAACAGATATTCTGACAACCAAATAATATTTTTAAGATAATATATTTTCAGTATGTGTTTTCTGGGAGTCAAATATCAAATCTTCCATATGAATCAACATTTTTTTTAATGTCTGTCTTCATAAGCTACTACTTATTTCAATATATACTGTGAGCAAAAAATAGAGATTCCACTGTGTGTGTGTATGTCTCTGTTTCAGCTTATTGGACGGAGTCTTGTTGACTTTGTGAATTTTTTATTCTGCATAATGCTAATTTTTACTCTGTTGTTTGCTTGGCTTAGGCATTTGTTGTTTTGTTAAGCAGAATATTGCAAAAAAAAAAGTTTTCTTTCAGTATTTGAGCATTATTTCAGGAAAGTGGGTACAATTTAGAATCTGAGAACAAAGCTGCAAAACTGTCAAACCTCAAAAGTGTTTCACATTAGTTAATCAAATACTTACGATCAATTTACTTACAAGCAAAATGTACCTCTTTTTAATATATTTTCAGCTATAAATACTATGAAAGAAAAGTTGTCAATAAAGATAAAAATTGGTAGAATTTTGAAAATTCAAGTGCCTTTTTAATCTCACACAAATACTAATATCTCCATTGAGGTCAGCAGAGTATTTCCAACTTATGTCAGTCATTGCTCTGCTTATGAAAAGCAATAATTTTGTCTTTCAGCATGTCTAAAATACACAGGAAAATATTTCATAGTTATAAGAGTCTTACAGTTACTATAATAATTATTACAAGAGCAATGTACGTTGTACATATATCACCTGAAGTTCAGGAATAGCACCGATGTTCTGTGGAATTTGTTGGTACTTCTTTCACAGCCGGTGATACATTATGCTGGTTCTCAAAATGTTTTCATAAAATATTTCCATTAAATACTAGTGCAGCATAAAAGGATTAAAAAAAACCCCAAATAAGCATGTAGTCAAGAGTCAACTAAGAGAATTTTGAGTACCTACAGACTGTGCTGAATATTCATTAACTACTCCTAACCTTCTGTTGTAAGAAATACCTGTTAAAAGAAGGGAAGACATTTTATATGGAGGCAGTCATTTTGAAAAGCTGAGGAGGTGAGCAACCACATTAGACAAAGGCCTTTATTCTCTTTTTCACAGACATCTTCATGAATTTTTCAACAAATAGAAGAAAGTACAATTATTATTGGTTGGTGACAGCCAACATGGCTTCACAAAGGCCAGATCGTGCCTGACCAATTTGGTCGCCTTCTATGATGGGGTGACAGCATTGGTGGACAAGGGATGAGCAACGGACATCATCTACCTGGACTTATGCAAGGCATTTGACACTGTCCCGCACAACATCCTTCTCTCTAAATTGGAGAGACCTGAGTTTGATGGATGGACCACTTGGTGGATAAGGAATTGGCTAGATGGCCACACTCAGAGAGTGGTGGTCAATGGATCAATGTCCAAGTGGAGACTGGTGATGAGTGGTGTTCGTCAGGGGTCCATCTTGGGCCCGGCCCTGTTCAACATCTTTGTCGGCAACATGGACAGTGGGATAGAGTGCACCCTCAGCAAGCTGTGTGATGCCATCGACACGCTGGAAGGGAGGGATGCCATCCAGAGGGACCTGGACAGGCTGGAGAGGGGGGCCCGTGCCAACCTCATGAAGTTCAACAAGGCCAAGTGCAACGTCCTGCACCTGGGTCGTGGCAATCCCAGGCACAAATATAGGCTGGGCGGAGAATGGATCAAGAGCAGTCCTGAGGAGAAGGACTTGGGAGTGCTGGTAGATGAAAACCTCGACATGAGCCAGCAATGCACCCTTGCAGCCCAGAAGGCCAGCTGCATCCTGGGTGACATCAAGAGGAGCGTGGCCAGCAGGTCCAGGGAGGTGATTCTCCCCCTCTACTCTGCCCTGATAAGAACCCACCTGGGCAGAACTGTGTCCAGTTCTGAAGCCCCCAATATAAGAAGGTCATGGACCAGTTGGAGAAGGTCCAGAGGAGGGCCACAAAGATGATCAGAGGGCTGGAGCACCTCTTCTATGATGACAGGCTGAGAGAGTTGGGGCTGTTCAGCCTGGAGAAGAGAAGGCTCCGGGGAGACCTGATAGCGGTCTTCCAGTACCTCAAGGGGGCCTACAAGAAAGACGGGGAGAGACTCTTTAGTAGGGCCTGTTGTGACAGGACTAGGGGTAATGGTTTCAAAATAGAGGGAGATAGATTTAGATTTAGATTAGATATTAGGAAAAACAATTTTACACTGAGGGTGGTGGAACACTGGAACAGGTTGCCCAGAGAGGTGGTGGATGCCCCGTCTCTGGAAACATTCAAGGTTGGATGGGGCTCTGAGCAACCTGACCTAGTTGGAGATGTCCCTGCTCCTTGCAGGGGGGTTGGACTAGATGACCCTCGAGGGTCCCTTCCAACCCTAACCATTCTATTCTATGATTTCACTATATTAAGAGGACATCAAAACAATATGTTCTTTTGGTATTTAGATCAAACCAATTGCTAAAAATAAGACCTTATGTAAATATAATACTTTGATTAGTAAGAGAGTCTTGCATTGTCATGTTTAAACAGTCATTTATTTTCTTCATAGAACAGGAATTTTTTAGTATTTATGGTGGTTTATGGCCTACTAGTAACTACACTTGTTATTCTGTATTTCAGGGTGGATAAAAACCTGATTTAGATAATTGCATTATTTTCCTATATTAGAATAAATGTCCAAGCTTGAATAAACCCACAGAGGATTTTAAACTATATCATCATTTGGTTGCAAATATATCTCACTGAAACACTAATGAAATATACGGATGCAAGATAAATATTTAGCTGATACTTGCATACTCTGAAAATATTTGAATTTTTTTTTGCTATTTTACTAGCATGTGATTTAACACCTCTACATTTTAATTAGGGAAAGAAACCTAAAAAGAAATGACAGAAGTGTGTTCCCCTTATCTTATTACAATAGTTTACATGCAGATCCTGCAGTGATGAACATAACTTCTCAGGAAGGTACCTCCCAGGTATTATTACCTCATAGTACAGATGTCAGTGCTGCTCTACTCTTCTCACAGAAATTTTTGGTTAAAATGTTGTCTCAGAGCAGCACAAGCACTTCTGCACTTCCCTTCAGAAGTCTGTCATTGCATTTTTATTAAGTTTCTGAAAAGCCAGAGGTTGAAAATGCCATGGTTACACATCAGTTTGTATTGAGGACTGGTATTCCTAGGAGATTAAGTATCCTTAAGCTTGAGTGTAGAGATTTGGAGTTTGGGGCTTTTTTTATTGAATTTTATGAAGTTTAAGTTTTACTTTGTGATGCCTGATTGGACAGTTTAGAACAACTACACAAGAGTTAGATAAAATACAAAGAATAGCAACCAAAAAGGATAAAAAGGATAAAATGTGTGAGGAAAACTGAGAGATAAAGGAACAGAGTGTAATCTACAAAACCTGAAAACTCCAAGGGATGGATCATATCTTCAAGGTAACAATACAAATGAAGGAAATAAATTACTCCATTTCTGAAACAGTGAAATAAAGAACAATTACCCAAAGAAGAAAAAGTGTGGACTGGGATAAATTAAAACATAAAAATATCATAAATGAAAGTGGATGAGAAGCACCATATAAAAATATTTATGCACAGTATGAATATAGTCACTAAATTCACAATTCACAATGTTTGTTGTCCTGCAGTGGCCAGGAGCACAGACAAGAGACCTTTTCTCTCAATGTTCTGGAGTCAATAGATGGGCACAATATGGGCACAATAGCCTTCACACCATGACGGGTCCCACTGGGAATAATAGAATCTCTAGGGAATGGGGCACTACAACTGATTGAGAAATACTTGCTTGTTACTTCAATCAACTCAGACAGAAAAAAGAAAAAGAAACAAAATTCAAAATAAAATATGCATTACCAAAATGTACAACAGTTCATTACCCTTTTAAGAAAATCATTTGAAAGCGCTTTGATGTAATTAATCAAACTGTGGCATCTTTTGGAGACTAGAGCAAAACTGATCTCAATGGCATAGTTTAAAAATTTTAGAATTTGTTGTTTTCTAAAGACACTTTAAAGACTAAATACTTAAATATGCCCCTGAATGCCTCTCTTATTCCACTGTTAGATATCTATAATACTAAAGTTTCAACAAAACTGAATCAAAAAATGTACTATTACAGACTGCATGCTCATTTATCATGATGTCAGTATTTATACTATAAGGGCTATGAGTAATCAAAAAACCCCCAAAGAACCAAATTTTTGCATGCCTGTCTTTTCTGGAGCTAAACTTTCCCAAAGTGACATCTCAAAGGCAAATCCGTTCTAGAAAAAACATGATTCAAAGAAACCTTGACAGTGCAGATTTATCTGTTTATTTTTTCTCTTCAACTTCATATTGAATTTTCTTATTTTCCCGCGGAAAAGATATTGAGCTTTTCAGACCCTTAAATATTACAGAAAACACCAAAGAACCACAATACCTTTCCTTAGAAGAAGTAAAGTTTAAACTTAATTCATACCTTTTAGAATATTTGTGCAATCTTATGAAGACATCTCATCTGGACAATCTTTCAGAACATCTTAAAGTGGTACTTAGGACTAAGGCACAAAAAAAAATCACTATTAAAGGAGATTCTTGTGAATGTTAAAAAAATTATCCTCAGGTTAATTTACAGCTGGTTGATAGTTATCTGTCAGGAAGCAGAAAAGACTAGGTTATGACCTCACTACAATCAGCTTTAGGGAATGGGAGCATGCAGATGAACCGGGCAGGCAGGACAAGGGAGAATGAAGCGGATTGAGAGCTCTGCTGTGCTTCCTTCAGCTCCCTGTGCATCCACACTCTACTGATAAATATGAGATATTTATCTTGTAAAGTAACTGCCCAGCTGCTGTTCACTCTGTTGCATAATAGACTAGTGCTTTCTAAAGTCACTTTAATTCTGAATGAGATACCTGCATGTGTTTAAATATGCTTAAAATTTATGTATGTTCTCTTCACATCTGAGTGTTTAAAATAATTTTGATTAGGCTTATTGACTTTACCCATGTCCTCTGATTTCTCTGAATCTTGGTCTTAGTAAGACCAAGCAGCAAGGTGTGTTTATGTTTATTCTCCTCCCAAGAGAATAAGTGCTAAAGTAGTTAATCCCATAATTAGCCTCATAGGTCATGAATAAGATGCAGTAAACTTGGAAGACTGGAACTGAAAAATTATCATGACACACAGTTTAAATCAGTATCAATAGAAATACATTTCTAGAAAAAAAAAGACAGTAATTTTAATAGAAGTTTCTGAGGGGAAACTTCTATCCCTCAAAATCTTGTTATTTAGGAAAGATAATTCCTTCCCAGTTTTTGGAATAAAATGTTTATTACTACTTGATTAATCTGCAAATATTATGTGTGCCAACTATATTGAGGAAAACAGAAAATCTATTTTATTGATATTAAATTAATAGAATTTTCTATTATTTTATATTCACAAGTTATTCCAAAATTAACACAAAACATAAAAACTCCCTGTGTCAACTGTTTTGATGAAATGAGGTATTTGATAGACTAGCAACGGGAGAGAGAGTGCTGTTTTGGCTTAAGAATTCCTCTGACAATATAAACAGCGTTCAGCTCGCTATTTCGAGATGGCATAAAAAGAGCTCAGTGTAGATGTTCTCACCAGAATTTCTATTGAAAGCATAAGGATTGTCCCCAAAACCAGTAACATCTCAAAAAAGTTCTGATATTTTACTTACTACTAGTCATCGATTGGTTAGTGGAATGTCACTCAATTTTATGAATACTGTGAGGTTTTGAAATACGTTAGCATTCTAACCACAGTAACGGGGAAAAAAAGGGACCAGTGATCCACCTCCTGAGTATATCTTGCTAATCACCACACTGAAGGATAACAGAGTATTATGACTCTCAATAAATTCCTTTATCTTGCTTTACATCCATTTTACATTTAAGTTACAAAATTCCATCTCGGACCCAAGAAAAGATCCTAGCATATAAAGAAATGCATTTGGAACACCTTGCTTAATTCTTAACTTCACAATCCTGCTTCCAACCTCAAATAACATATCATAACCATTTAGTAAGGTTTAAATAAATGAAAAATAAATGGATAGCTCCTCCAGTTTACAGTTTAATGATTTATATATAATTTATATATTTTTTGATTTATATATAATTTATAATTCACATGTGTTTTGTTATGGTAACAACTATAGAAAGTTGCATGAGTTTTTGCTAACTCTACAGAAATCATAGGATACAAGAAACAAAGATGAGGAACTGTGGAAAAAAAAAAGAAACAATTTATTGGTGATTCTGCCTTTTTATTCATAGAGGAAAATGCAAACAAATTTAAAGACTAGTCCATGGTTAGATCATAGTTCTCCACAATTTTCAGTACCTGCCTTTCAATTGCTAATGTCTAAACAGTGTCAGGACAAAGTCTTTGAAATATACATCTGAACGAAAGAAGAAAAAGATTGTGCTTGGTGGTTTGTTAATTTTACCGGTATTATGGATCATTCCCTTCTGAATTTTCTGTTGGAGTAAGGGCCATAAAATAACTCTAATGTTGGCTCTAATGTGACTAGCTGAAATGTCTAAAATTTCTATATTGAGATCTGCATGGTCCATTGGAATAAAATATTTTTAAAGGATTTGCAAGCAAGATTGGATTCAAAGCTAGGAACATTCTATTTATTTTGTAAAACCACAGTATGTTAGGAATAAATATGGCATAAAAAGTATGCCAACTGACCTTTAGTTTTAACATAAAATATGTTTTTGTATATTCTTTGCTGACATTTTGATGCATTTATTAAATATCAATATTTTAATCTGCAAGGGGTTTTTTTGTATAGCAGGATGTACATATTGCATCAACTACAAAAATACTAATTCTGGAACGCTTACACTGCAGCTCATTTAGCTGTTCAAAACACTTCCTTTCATATATTGCTCCTTCTTTATAATTTGCCCAGTAGCTAGCCATCAGCAGCAGGAAGAGGAACTCATTTCACAATTAAACACTAGGTAACAAAACATTGTTAGGTATTTCCCCTGAGTTTTGTATTCCTTATAAATCTTGCCCTTGATCTTACTCTTAAGAATAACTCCATAATTAGAAGAATTTGTCTACTCTGTATACCATAATTTCATTATTTCAACTATTTGAGCTTTCTGAATTTAGTTCCTACAGTGAAATTATTTTATGTGCAATATCTTTTGAAATGCTTATCATCATAGTATTTGAACGCTTTCATTAAACCAAACAGTGTCTCTACCCAAAATGCATAGCTTTTTTTTTAAAATCTGGCTTCGGCTTATTCTGGTTCCATTCCCAGACATATGTTAAAAGTTCTTTTAAGCTGTACATTGTTGTAAAAATACATTACTCTACATCCTAGAGGAGACATAGTCTAAAATAATAAGTTCTTAGGAAACTTTTAATAGCTGCTCTCAATTGTGCCACTGATCTACTCTTTGGCCTAGGGCAAGTACAATCTGTCTGCCTTGGAATTCCCAATACATAAACTGAATTAAAAGCAACCATGGGAATGTAGTTTTGATTCCTCTTTAGCATTTTCTGCTATTTTAATCATGTGAGGTCAATTTCTGTAACTAGTTTCTACAGCTGTCTTATTTTACAGTGCACATGCTGCTCTAATACATAAGCAGCTCTAATTGTAATTTTAGTAAAATTATGATTTTCTAAACCTTTCAAAAATATAGTTGTTTTTTTTCTTTTTAACTAAGTCAGAGATGATACAAACTTAAATCACTATGGTATGTGATTTCAGCAACAAAAGGAGATTCACTACAAAGTTAAGTTTACTGATACTTTCATTTTTCAAGCTAGATCAATGTGGAAAGAAATGAGTCACTGTCATTCATACATGTTCCAGGAACACATCTCTGGCCCCTCTAGAAAGAATCTGTAGCCATCTACATTGCAATTACAGTCAAGAATTCAATAGAAGACAACAGAAACGGGGCAGAATCACTGTGAGTGGGAGAACCTATTGCCAACCTTTCTGAATTTAGCTTTGCTTTCTAAATCCTATCCATGGAAATAAAAAAAAAAAAGTAATTTTGATTAAATGAAAAAAAATCAACATGATTTTAATTCATATTCTGTTTTCAGTCTTCAGTTACAAATAGCTGTACTTACTATATGTTCTACTACTGATGTTCCCAGGGAGGTTTTTATTATATTTATGCATTTGATTATGACTTACTAACACCAAGACATTCGCACGCTATTAAAAAAAATCGCTCATAAAATACATCTCAGCAGTATCTGACCAGAGGTTGCCAAAATCAATTTCTACCTGTGTACTTGACAGATAAGGTTTTAAACATTGCAGTTTCTTCTTTGTTTCATCAGGGCAGTGGAGATCTATACAAAATCAGCAGATAAAGTACAGGCAAATTCCTAGAGGAAAGAGGAATATCCATGCTTCACAGTTCCAATCTGTATTTTGTTTCAAAATACACAATGGTTCAAGTACTAGAGATATAAACTGAATCACAGATTATAAGTCACTCAGATGTTATTAGTTTCTAAGTTTCAATCAGTTACTTAGTTTAATGTGTATGTAATACCACGGTGCTCTTATATGTAATTCTACTCTTTAATTTCTTATTTAAAGCTTTTGTTGTTGTTGTTTGAGTGGTGGGGTTTTTTTGTTGTTGTTTTGTTTTGGTTGGTTGATTTTGTTGGTTTTTTGTCTTTTTTTTTTTTTAATAAGCCATACTCAAGCTTCCTTCTTAAAACGAAATTTCCAGAAGTTCTTACTTCATTACAAAGTTTACATCATTGAAAAAAAAACCTCACGTATCTAGATTAAACATCATTTGCTATTTAAACCCATTAAAACTGACTAGAGTTAAGAAAACTGAGTGCTTTTTAATGTCATTTTAACATCTACTGCATATGCAATAGGCACTGAACATATTTATAAAGGAAAAGAAAAAATAAGTTTTTCTTAGAGGCTTTAAAACTGAAAAAAAAAACCAACCTGGAAAGGTACATTTGTTTACTAAAACCTTTTTTTTTTTTTAATACTTCTTTTCACCTAATGATGAACAAATATAGTAACAATTTAAGAAAAGCACAGTCTATTCTAATACACTTTCCTACATAGTTCCCTCTCTTTCATTTAATTTTAATCTTACTGGCTTAAGGTTGATTTCTTTTTATTTTTTTTCTTGATATGTAATATATGGGAGTACCCATGCATGCTTATATTTGTTTCTCTAGGATGGTTCTGAAGTGCCTATGGGCCATATATTTATTTTCTGTTTGACCTCATGCCTGACTTGTTAATTTGATTTCCTTCAGGTGCTTTCTTCTGCTTTTATTTCTAGTTTATCCTCAAATAATTGAAATGTAAATTTCATCAAGGGTACGAAGACTGGAAAAAAAATATCACCTTAAAAATAATAATACATTCATGTGTCATGGACAATCGGTGGAAAAATTGCACACACAGAGCAGCAAAATTTATGGAAAGAGCATTTTTCCCATCTTCCCACTCCTGTAAAAAAAAAGCTCACTTTAAAGAGGTGCTAGAAAGACCAATCCAGAAAGGGCAGAAGAAGAAAGATATTCATAAAATATATGTATTTCTGCCAATAACTATCTGAATAACTTCATATTGAAATTATACTGCACAATTTAACAACTACTTCACTGTAGCATACAAGATATTCTTAAACAGATAATTTACAAAAAGAAGTAGCACATGGAATAGTCTGCAAAAAATACAAGTTAGAGAGTCAATTATTCATTTTTCAATACTTTCTGAAGAAAAGTCAGTATCATAGCTGAATATAGAAAAAGGTCTCAGAAAAACATATAATGGGTGAACTGTAAAAAATCATATAAAGTTTTATATACAAATTTTCTGAGAAAAAAATAAGTCACCATTTCTAGAACAAAGTTCATGTAGGGTGTTTGTGCTCTGACATCTTTGTAAATTTGTTAGGATTCAAAACTCACCAAGAGCACTCTGTAATTAAAATATGTAAAGTTTTCAGTTGGATTCCACAAAATAAGAGCTCATGGATATAGCAAGCAACATGAACAAATATTCTTGCATTTGGAAAAGCATGCTGCATTGGATAAAACTGCTTTCCAAGGGTTTGCAAGCTTCAGCAAATTCTGTGAATCAGTGGTAAAGAGTATGACAACAGTGTTTCTGTGTTAAAGACCTTTCCACAGAAAGACCAGTCAGGGCTTCAGCAAAGGTGAGGATGTGGTAAGACAGCCACACACATCCCATTATTGATTACAGGTGCCATATAGTGTACTGGTGTCAGCTGAGATAGAGTTAATTTTCCCCCCAGTAGCTAATATAGTGCTGTGTTTTGGATGCAGGATGAGAATTAATATTGATATTAATATCAATATTAATTGGAGGAGGCTGGAGAGCTGGGCTGAAGCCAATGGGATGAGGTTCAACAAGACCAAATGCCGAGTCCTGCACTTCGGCCACAACAACCCCAGGCAGCGCTATAGGCTTGGGGCGGAGTGGCTGGAGGACTGTGTGGAGGAAACGGACCTGGGGGTACTGATTGATGCGCGGCTGAGCATGAGCCGACAGTGTGCCCAGGTGGCCAAGAAGGCCAACGGCATCCTGGCTTGCATCAAAAACAGTGTTACTAGCAGGAACAGGGAGGTAATTGTCCCCCTGTACTTGGCACTGGTGAGGCCGCACCTCGAGTACTGTGTTCAGTTTTGGGCCCCTCACTGCAAGAAAGACATTGAGGCCCTGGAACGTGTTCAGAGGAGGGCTACGAAGCCGGTGAGGGGTCTGGAGCACAGGCCTTATGAGGAGCAGCTGAGGGAGCTGGGATTGTTCAGTCTGGAGAAGAGGAGGCTCAGGGGAGACCTTATAGCTCTCTATAACTTCCTGAAGGAAGGTTGTAGTGAGCTAGGGGTCGGCCTTTTCTCTCGTGTAGACAGTGATAGAACTAGAGGCAATGGCTTCAAGCTGCGCCAGGGGAGATTCAGACTGGACATTAGGAAATATTACTTCTCGGAAAGGGTAGTCAGGCACTGGAATGCACTGCCCAGGGAGGTGGTGGAGTCACCGACCATGGGGGTGTTCAAGAAACGTTTGGATGTTGTG
>WHYT01014646.1:23243-84643 GCA_009806455.1 Tetrax tetrax
TTTTTTTTTTTTTTTTTTTTTTTTTTTTGCTATTTATAAAGCCATGACATTACAGATCTGCAGAGCTCTTTAGTCTGTACAACACCTTATGGGATCAACGAGTCTGGCCATGTGCATGCCTGATTCAAATACCAATTCTCAAAATTCCAGTTTGTAATTCAGCAATTCTTTTATTTGAAAAAATGGAGACTGAAATATCATCCCAGATGATCAAATGAAGGAGAAATCAATGTCTCTACTTTGGCTAATTCTACCTATGTTCACATGTAACATTAACAGTTACAGTTAATTACTGGGATTTTACCCATGAGGAATCTATTCAAAAAGAGTTTCTACACAAAAAGTAACATTTAATATTTGTATTGAATATACATTATTAATGAGATCTGTTAAAGTGACCTCTGTACCATGAACAATTTCATCATAAAAAAGGCACATGAATAATGAAATCTTACTATGTCCCATAAATTCAGTAGAATATGCATGCTTAATAAAACTACGCATATAAACAGTAAGTAGGTCTCAACAATCCAGTTAATTATTATCTAGTAATCAAGGATGAATGTTCAATAATCACACTAAACCAAAATCTTTTTACCATGATGTATAATCAAGCAGCCATGTGTTATTTTTCCCTTTTATCAAATGCATCTCACTATTTTTCCCTTGTTTACAGTTTCAGTTCACCCATCCATAGACCTTTTGTGCTTTCAGAAACACTCTTGATCTACGAGGATTCAGTTTTGAGACAATATTTCAGATTACATTAGGAAAAAATATAATATACTACATTAATGGAAAATCATGAAAAATTCAAACATACAACAGTTGCTCTTCAAAATCTCTCATTAATCAAAATCTATGTGCTCTAAAAAACAAGCAATTTTGTAAGCAATGTTTTAATCACAGCCTTTGGCTAAAGACTTTAGTTCTACTGATATCAAAGAGCAGAAATTTATGATATAAACTAAAGCAAATGGATTAAAAAAACCCAAACAAACAAACCCACAACTTTTTTTTTCAATGTTAAATAGGCACAATAGCACCTATCTTTAGTGATCGCATGTAGCTAAGGATGTAGTGTTCCCCTTTCCAGAAAAGAATTTTTTACAAGCTGCTTAACAAATACAAACATTTCAGCACTTAATATTAAATTAAATATTTGATTTTGTAACAATGATTTTTTCATGCTTCTTCAATTACCACTGAATATTTTGAGATAATACAATTCAACAGAAAAGACTAAGTGAGCCTGCTATAGTGTAGTTCTCATCCCAAACCAAAATGATCAGCCTTTGGTCTGGTAGAGAGGGTACTTTTCTCCCTGAATCAGTGAGAGAAGTTCTTTTCACGTTTTCAGAGTTCAGGACCTGTGGGCTGCAGTTTTTCTTTGATAATGCAACCCAAACATCTAATTATTTTTTACCTAACAGCTTGAAGCCATGGAGTGTACTTAAGTCAGCTAAAGAATAGTGAACAGTAGTATTGCAAACTTATCAGTAAATTAAGCATGAAGAGGTCCTCTATGTAAAGAACTTGGTCATTGTGACAGCTGAAACTGGAGAACAAACTTTATACTGTTGCAACAATATTATGTTGAAATGTTTTATAAAATAGAACCAAATCCAGTTTCTCAAAACTTAATTGGCAAAAGAGTTGCAGCTAAGTTAATTTTGCAACTGTATGAAAAGCTCACATCTACTGTGAAAGTAAAAACGCTTTCAAACACAAAAAAAAACCCCCACTCGTTAAGCAGAAATGTGTATGTATATATACAGCAAGTCTTAATGACCTAACAACTTCAAAGCTGCTTTGGGCTCAAGAAGGCTCTGGTTGAGAATATTAAATAAAGTTAGAACGTTTCAGATAATAGCATATAATACAAATTAATCCTAGGGTAACCAGTGAAGCAATTTTGCTGTTACTAGTACTTTGAAAACCATGGGTTGTGTTTTGGTAAATCCATTTTACTAATGAGATTTATAGGTCCATTTTGCAGCTAGTTCTTAGAAGAAGAAAAAAAAAATAATGCATATTAATAATGTAGCAAGCAAAGGACAAAAAAAAAAGTCAAAGGCACTTCTATTTTCTGGAATTTTACCTATTTCTTTCCCAATATCATTTGAAATCACAGAGAGCTTGGCCACATTCTCATGCACTTCAAATGAGCATTAAATCTATTAACATCAACACAGCTACGCCACAAAAAGATCCTCCTTCCTTACTATGTCCACGCAAGAAAAAGAAGACTCAAATAGTGCCTTGCCTTACACGCTTACATCCAGAAGCCAGTGAGACGCCACTGTGAAATATTGGGAAGATACCAATTGTAAGCACTGCAAGGACACAGTAAGAAAGAAAAAGTTCATAATTCATGGGTCTTGATAGTGCTGAGCTACATGATCTGTACTTCAAATACTACAGAAATCTGTAGATAACTTATTGGAAAAACAAAGTTACCTACAGAAGGAATTTGGACTTTGTCTTTCTTTCCTGGACTGAATTCAGTCTACGGTGTGACTACCAGCAGACAAGGAAGGAAGGATATGTCATCAGTAAATGTCTCTGTTCTCATTTCCTTTTTCTGTGCAGGAAAAAATAAGTCAGTAACAGATTTTTGTATTTATCTTAGAAGCACAGTTTAGGGCTTTGTTTATAGAGTACGCTCCGGCCTTGTAATAGAAGAATATACAATAATCTTCTGAAATGCTTGAATTGTCTTGCTATGATATTTACTTTTACAGTTATTTTCACTTTTGAGTCAAGAGATTATAAAATATATTTTAAATAATTAAGACTAAATTAATGGTTTTATCATGCCATTGTAATCTTTTGTGCAGTGTTCACATTAAATTAGTAAGTTAAAAGAGAAACTCATTAACTTATAATACAAAAACTAGATTTGTCATAGTGCAATATTTTCTAAAGTTGGTTATGTACTCGTGAAACGTACTACTGAAGGTCATCTGAGAGATGAGCTCATGAGTGTTTAAGCAGCTCTGGAAACTTCAGCTTACATGCCATAATATTTTTGTCCTTAAATGGAATCATACACCTCTACAGAGAATGTACGCACCTTTACATATTTTTTCTACGTATTAACATATACCTTCTTCTTGAGTCATTTCAATGCAAATATTTATTTCATTAGATAAATTCTGGAGGAACAAGGGCAAGATTGTCAAAGACATTTAGTCATTTAATGATGCAGCCCAGCCATTGCTAGGTTTTTGATAGTATAAAAGTAAGATTCCTACATGTAGACGCCTGCAGGAAATTGTTTCCTAATAGAGTATGGTACTTCTATCATTTTTATGTAAAGCTTCAGGTGTCTAAATCATCCTGCAAATCTATGATGCAGTGAGCCTCCAGTAATTTTTTAAGTGCTTAAGATTTTTATTTTGTTATACTAGTTTCCACAACATACCAGACTGCAGCACTGTATTATGCTGTGTTAATAATGTATTAAGAAATGCACAGTCTCAAGTATTGACTCTGACACATGGTACTTATCTCTCTTTTCCTGTTTTTGTTTGAAGTAAGGAGAAACCTATCTTGTAGTGGCAACATAAACTTGAACCTGACAGGGTATTTACCTGGTGTGAAGTTAAAACTAAGAATAAACCTGAAGTACTTCACAAATGCTCAGTGTATTGAGTTTATACTGATATACTTCAAATGCTTTCTCAACCAGAGACTCAAGAACAAAAATTCACTAATAAACAAAAGGTATAAGAAGTGAGGGTAGGATTGAAGTGGCAAGAATGAAAAAAAGGAAATTGGTAAGCATTACATTCTGCTAAAGACTAGCTCACTTGGTTTTGCTTTTGTATGTGCACATTTGATTATCTGTTCAAGACACATGCCTAAACAAATCCAGATACCTCTACTGAAGCTAGTTACACTTTACAGAAATTATAAAATAATCAGATCCTCATAAATCCTATAGCAATTTACTGGTGATGCTTTTATAAGTGGATATTGAAATAAATAAATAAATAAGTATTAAGTTGTATTTTAATGCCATATTTATAAGGAGAGGAAGACTGAGGATGTAAGAACCGCTCAATTTTCCTTATACCAAACTGTCCTGCTGGAGATATATGTCCCTTATCAGCTGCGAAAACACAGAAAAGCAAACATGCGATCTAGAGCCTTTATCGGGCTGACCACTAATCATAAATCAACTTACCAGAAGGATTTTACAGATCAGTAGAACAACAGTTTCTTAACCCTATTTTAACAAGCTTGATTAATAGAAAGAAATACTAAAGACATAGAGGAAGGAGCTGAACTGTTTTCAGTAGAAGCCCAAATCAAAGTCATTTTGCAGAAATATTGTTGTTTGCTGATTCTGGAGTAAACGATGGAATCATTAGGGGGAAAATGAAGAAGCAACAAATATAATTACACAAAAGTTTTATATAAAAGATGACTTCAAAATAGTTAGAAATTATAAAATTTGTCAGTCAGTGAGATTATGAAATTATACTTTACTTTAGAATTTACTCCTAGTATGCAATGAGCTAATAGTTATTGGGCACTATTTCAAGTATAAACATGTTCTGTCAAAAATGTAAACTTCATAAAAGTCCTAGTAATGGAGGTCATCAGTGGGATTGGAGTACTTTAATTAGCCTTTACACTTCTAAAAGTTTTGGCCTTCTGCTTCAGTGTTCATTTTATTTCTCAAACTATAGTCTGGAATGCATATACGTTAAGTAATTTTTCATATGGTTTGTCATGTATTTTTTTCAGTTACTTATTTTAATATAAATATTTCTATATCTCTCTAGATTTCATGCATTAGTGATGTTTCAAATGCAGACTAATTAAAAAGGAACATAACTGAAGATAAAGAATTACACAGATGAAATTAGAGGAACTATACTTGGTTTCTGGAGTAGAAATGTTTCAGTTTTGCTTACCCCTTGGCCAAGTTGTCTATAGTTTAACCTCTCTGTATGTGTTTTTCATTAGAGCATGACATTTTAGAAGATATATTTATTCTTTATAGGAATTAATCATAGTAAGTCTCTTGATAATTAAAAAAAAAATTGTTATTCTATGTATAGTCAATTAATCTGTTACCTTTTCTTCCTCTTTTTCTTCTTCTTTTTTAATTTTAATTTTTATACTAATTATTGGCAAAAGCCCAGTATAAGAAGGTGTCTGCTGTGCATTGGTTGTATGAATACATGAGAAAATGTGGTCAATATACCAATCTAACTGCTGCCCTAAACCGTTAACTACAGTAGCAGTTCTATGGTAAGATTTAGAGTACGCTGTCCTCTGGAAAACATTAAAGAAAATAAAACTTCTTTTAATGAAAATATATGTATTATGCATTTCATAGCTTCCTTAAACCTATAAACGTATATACCACTGTAATGTGGACACCGTCTTTTATGGTCAGTCACAATGAAAAAGGTTTTTATTCTTCATCCATTTCTCTTATGGTTTTATCATCTGGTTGACAATTATTACGGAGAGACAAAACGTATTGTATCATACAGTATCATCTGTACTGTATCATCTTTAGCTAGAATCTGTAGCACAATTCTGGACATGATTCATAAGAGTTCTGGTGGTTTAGCATTTACCAGTTTCTGGTGGTTTAGCGTTTTCCTGTCTGGAAAGAACTCAGGTCTTCCCATAAACACTGGCATCTTTCAGTTCAGAATTAATTATACTTTATGGAAATTCTGAACAGGAGAATGAAGTATTTTTTATGCTAAATATCTTCAAGGGGCTGCACTGAACAAAGATGACTTCTCATTTTGTGAATGGGAATTCATGTGTATGTAATTCTACTGTTTTCACTTACATTATTTCATTCTGATCAGGTAAAACTTTTTCTATATGGACAAAATGTAATAATTTTCATCTGTAAGGAAACTTCTTTCTAATTTATGCAGCTGTCAGAAATAAATTACATTCTTCCTGAATTTGTTAATCTTTTGCAAGTGAGTGCTGGTCTGTATTACTGATGGGACTTCAGCATTTCCCTAATAGGATGAAATTTTATTCTTTGAAATAGGCAGACATTATCGAGGCATTAAAAATTGAAAGGATATACAAAAACTTCTTAAAAGTTATTGTTCTTTCAGATACTAATAAATGATATATCAGCAAGACTACATACACTGACAGTCCTTGGCCCTGACAGCAGAACTTAATTAATCCATCTAATTTATTGATCAATTTAGATGTAAAAACCCTTCAGAGCTAAAATTAGCCTTTCAGTCATTCTGAGTTATGAAGTACAATTTATTGCATAACTTCCATAAGAGGAAAATTAAAAAAACCAAAACCTATCAATCATCTAAAAGGTGCTAGCCAGGCTGGTAAATCTGTTTCTAAAAGCTATACCAGACTTTTAAATTTACAGTAGCTTCTATTTCATGTCAATCTGGAACAGACACAAATCTGCTAGATTAATTAATTTCTGTACCTTGTAAATGGTATGGATAATATGTAACTGCAGTGTTACTCGTGTTTTCCAGTTAGGAGGTTAAACAGTATATTTATTTAACTAGTGCATTAGGTCTTGTTTAACACTTATTTCCTGTTTAATTTTTTAGTTCTGATCCACACACATATACACAGATTTTACGTGTCCCATTACTACCTCCAGCTACGAGCTCTGAATTGTGAGCTTTGGCGATATAGTTCTGACTAATAAAAACATTCTGCCTCTTTTGCGTGTTGCCACTTAAAAACTGTTTACAGAAAAAAAATATATAATCATCATTCTGCCACAAATATCTAGATGTGGGAGAAGATCAACTCTAGCAAATGACAAAGAAGTTATGTTACTTTATGCGTAACAATCACTTTAAGAAGTCATGACTAAGAAGCAGCACAATGATGCTAGCAGAGCAGAGTAGAGCTACACTCCACTTCAATAAGGGTCAAGGGAATTGTCAAGACAAGCAAATGCATTCTTTTATGATAGCAGATGTCCACACTAACCTACACATCAGCATTAAAACAGTCAATGTCCTTTGAGAAGCTGAGCTGACAGTTATCAAGAACAATGCAGAAAGGGATAAGCCTTATGTTGCTTACACAGAAATGTAAGAGGAAAGAAAAACGATGTTGTGAAAAAACTGGTAGTTTAGTCTTCATTTTTGATTTTTCAGTTACCATGATGGGATCCTCTTTCATAGGGCATTACATGAAATACATACATACATATATATACACACATAAGCACATGTATATATAATATGTACAATTATAATATGTATTTATATTGAAATGCATGTTATATACTACATATAATACATACATATCTATTTTATAGACATTTTTTTCTCAGTATTGCTTTACTTCTCCAAATTAGCTTCTAAATTCCAAGGTCTCTTATGACTAGGTGTAAGTCTTTATGTTAAGAAAAAAAAGAAAAAAAGAATAGTTATACAGTTTTTAAGTAAGAAAATGTAAGGTTCATTACCAGTATATGTAGATTAAAGAGAAACAATAAACATAGCATATATAACTTCTTATTTAGATCAAATGAAATAATAATTTCCACTTTTTTGTGTGTGTGTGTTAGAAAGAAAAAAAAATACTCTATACATTAATGTATACATAAAATGCCTTTGAGAGTCAAAAGTGCAATCAATCTCTACATAAAGTCATTCTTTAGAACAAAAGAATTAAATTAATTACTTCTGTTTTCCTTTGTCATGTGAAAGTCCTTTTGAAGAATGAAGCTATTTCATTTATGTTAGATACTAGTTGTCTCAAAGACCTGGTTCCACAGCTACCACCTGAATGAATTCATTGAAATGTCATTTTTGGGCCTTTATCTTTGAGTCTTTACTTAAAGGCTTGGTCTTCATGACTTTGAGGGAAAATTCATCATATTTCCTTCTTATTAAACTTTATTTTATATTATTTTATTTTTACACTGAAGGAAAACTTTCCAACTTGCAACAACTCATTTCTGTTTTGTTTTTCCTTTAAGATATTATGGGACAACATATTATGGAATGAGTTTGACATAATAGAGCATCAAAGTTATGAGTTTCTCCTTTTCATCTCAAGCACTAATTGAAGTGACTAATATATATTAAAAATCTGGAGTTATTAAAGATCTAAAAGTCAATCATAGCTCCAGAAATATTCAAGCGTTTTTTTTTTTTTTTATTGCCCTAAGTTATTTGGAATAATACAACATTCTAATAGTAAGTAACAAAGTCGTTATGATGCATTTTCTGCACAGGCAGAAGTATTGTTGTCATTGCAGGAGATTGCCATAGATCATCATAGAATCATAGAATCATAGAATGGTTAGGGTTGGAAGGGACCTTCAAAGGTCATCTAGTCCAACCTCCCTGCAAGAAGCAGGGACATCCCTGACTAGATCAGGTTGCTCAGAGCCTCATCCAGCCTGGCCTTGAACATTTCCAGCTCTGACATTTCTGGAAAAGCTTCTGTTGAGTGTGCATGAAGCAAAATGAACAGTAGTAAAACGACCGGCAGCAACTGAAGTTTATGCTTCAGTGAAGAGAGATAAATTTTGTTTGTGTGTTTTACTGGATGGTAACAACAGACAACTTAAAGAGGAGAAAAGTATACATAAATAACTTGGAGTAATATAGAATTCATTCTAAACATGGTCTTAAGTTATTTCTTTCTTCCTAACAATATTAATAAATAATCCATGATGTCAGACATATCATTCAACCTGGTGCAAAAGAGCAAAGAAGGCCACAATGAAACATTCTCTTACTATGAATTAGAACACTGTAAGAGATAATTAGTGTTTGACAGGCATGCTCCCTATAATATAGTTTACATTAGATATTCTTTTGCCAGTGTATCTGATACCATAGGTGCCTAAATATAAATCACTTCAGGTGAAATATCAACAGCAGTACTGGATCCCTAGAGCTCTGATTGTTGTATCACAAATTAAATCATCAGTTGTTCTGTTTAGGCTTAGCTGACTTCAGAGAACAGATCCTTACATCAAGGGACTACTGTGCATTTCCATTCTCTTCATAACGTAGCCCTCTAAATTTTTTTTTTCCAACCTGAAATAGAATTTATTTTGGACATGCACAGAAATAGGATCTTTTTTCTTTCTCTTTATATATGTAGAGCCTAGCACAATGAAGTTGTTACACTTGATAATGACATTACTACAATAACACTAAGGAAGAATTTTTCCAATTTCTTATCCCATGAGAGAGCAGTATCAAATTAAAATTGTACAATCCATTAACAATTCAAGGTTTTTATTTATTCAAAAAAAAACTTTTCATATTTATTTGACTATCATACTACTTTCTCCTACATTACTTCCTCTCAGTCAGAACATATTTACAGTAATATTTAATAACTGAAGGAAAATACTATTAATATTTTCCTCTGTTATTATTCTAGGGCACTTATCAGCAACTGTAGATGCTTAGATACAGGTTCCATTGTGTAGTTTTGTAGTCCAAAATTACACAAAACAAAATAACTTAAAAAGAAAGTGAATTTTCTAGTTGTATTTTTGATACTCAACATGACAAAATTGAAAAGACAATGATAAAATGAGTAGTACAATAAATTTAAATATGCTTTTATTTGGCTATGATAAAGCTATACTGGGCCAGTGACAGACTAGGCTTACACCAAGCACATCCAAGAAGCAAGGACTATCAGAATTAGTCATCGGTTGCGTTTCCAGTTTTCAAGATTTGAATGTTATAACAAGCAAAAGCTAGACTGTCCTTTTCAAAACATCTTAGAAATCCCTCGTCCTCGCAGTTGAATCTGCCTCATTGTTTTCCTCAGCTATATTATAAGGAGAACCTTCGCATTTCATTTACAAAAAAAAAAAAAAAGAAATGCCTCACATGTTAAGTGCAGGAACTGAAATAAATTGAAGTAAACTGAATCCTAAATAGAGAATTAAAATAATATTCAAGACCACGAGAAAAACACTCTCCTGTCACAGAGAAGCTTGCACAAATGATGACCTTTCTCTTCATGCTGGGGTACTGTCATATAGCAGAATATCACATAAAATTCTAGGTTTGGAGTTTTCATCTTTCATTTTCCAGATTAAGTCAATTTGTTTGTCCTAGTGGTGACGTACCAGGGCTGGAGTTCTGCACTCAATTAATTTCAGCAGCTATCGAGCCCAGCCCTGTCTCTGGAATTTTCTTTTCGGTACTTTCCCATCTACAAAATGAGTAAGAGTATAATTTCAGGAAAGAATGCTAGCCAGAGAAATAAAAAGTGACTGCCATTAGACAAGAGATAAAACCAAAAGGTGAGAAAGAAAGGAAAGGCAGAACAAAGAGAAACAGAAATGCAGGACCTAAGAACTCAGGCCACTCAGGAAAACTAAACATCTGGAAGAGAGGCTTCTAAATTTTCACATTTATTTTTTGCATTATTCGAGTGAATACAGACCCCCATTATAATGTGATGGAGAAGAACAACGAAATGGTACTCCCTACCCCAAAGACTTTGCAGAATATATGGAATTAAACATTTCAATTAACAAACCCATCTAAACAACACATAAAAATTTGAATTATCTATTTAGAGGACTAACAATATTTCTGCAAAAAGGCTTTCAAATACAAACAAAAAAGAGTTTGTAGAAAACAAATAATCTCCCGACACTGAAAGAATATGAGGATGAACAGAGCTTTTTTTGTTTGTTAGCTTGTTTTTGTTTAGGACATCTGTGTCTAGTATAATAAGCTGTATTGAAGAGAATCCTTATTATAACAGGAATTTTATAGGTATTAATGAAATCCCAGGCTTGTGTGTTATGTCTATACTTATACAAGGTACTAATCTGCTTCCAGCCCACACACATACATCACACACAAGCTTGTCACCAAGATGGTGATTAATAGAGCGCTTCCTATTAGCATTGGACTGCTAACTTTTTCTGACTCATGTTGGCAGGTGTGCCTCTATTGCTGGAGGCAACTGTGATAAAGACAGGGAAATCTAGAAGGAACCATTGAAACAGCCAGGTTTGGGAATGAAATCAGAGATTTGCAATCTGTTATTATGATTTCAGTGACGAAGGAAATAAATCCAACAATGTGAGTTTGAACTTTTGCACTCTTAGCAGTATGAGAATGCAACCCACTCAGAATTTGGTGTTTTCACACACAGGCATTGTGAAGCTTTATTTGCTGCTTTTGACTGTGAGACTCTATGTGGCTCTGCCCCAGAGGCAGCTCTCAAAAGCCCTACTGTCTCAGCTATGAGTCACACAAACTGCCTCTAGCACTCAGAAAGGCTCAGGGGTGCTGGTGATACCATGACTGGTTGCCATCCAGATGAGATCAGTCCTTCAGACTGATGCAAAATGGAAAGAATGAAATACGGTTCTGCTAGCATCCTCCTTACGTCTCACTGTACACACTATACACATAGACATGAAAAGCCAGAAACTGAGCTGGATGAGGTAATGAAAAGCAGAAAAAATAATCACTTTTAACATGAAGAATGAAATTATTGTAAGCAACGTATGACTCCCCTACAAACCATGACATATAAGCTATTCATACTAGTCTACTCTCATAAATACATAGGAAAGAGACTTCTGATGCACACACAGAGAGAATATCTCTCAGAATAATCCAAATTGGAATGTAAAAGCCAAGTTGACACACAGTTACACTAGGTGGGCAGAGGAAGCACTCATTTGGCTATCAGGAACACCAATCACATGAGCACAGCTGGAATTTACATGGGGTGTTAATCCTACAAATAGTAACAGACACCACCAGTCTGGTGGGTTTTCCTGTGAGCTGCAGCAGACTGTTGGCACAGTAGACAAAGATGATCACAGTTCCCTTGTATGCTCAAGCTGTGCTTCACAACCCATATTGCCGTTTCACTATGAAAAATAAACTGACATTATACAGAGTGCTATGAAACCAAAGACATTACTTATTGTTTTTCTTCTGAATTTTAAATTTTTGTGGGAACGCACACTGATATAGGCCTATATTTGCTTTGATATCTAGGAAGTGCCACTGCATCTTTAGAAATGTTAACCAAATTAGTAAACTCCATAAACTCCAAAGATCAGAGGACTAAAAGAAAACTGTGAAAGTCTAATACGCATAAACAACGAACAGTTTGAGCTCATATTAAAAAAAAAAAAAGTCTATCAGTTTCACGTGCTGAAAGGTGATTGAGATAGAAAGACTCCCAATTAACATACATCGCTGGTATACCATTAGTCTTGTAATGAAGGAACTTTTTAACTATTCAGAATGACTTTAGGATTTAATGTGCAAAATATGTTTGACATAAACAGTTTTTACATCCATACAAAACTTTTAAATGAATATTTAAAATGTATGTCAAGCCAAACCTAAGAAAAAGTTTGAACAGACACTTTAAATTTTTAATCAATTCATTTTTCTCATCATACAGGAAGGATGGGAGTGCAAACTTTTATTTTCTTTCTTATTTTGTCCTTGCCCAAAGACAAAGAAATAATCAGGAACACTGGATGGATAGACTTCCATTTACAATCATCAAATAAAAGCCACTAGCAGTTGCTTGCAGGCATGAAAGACACCTTTGGGATTAGCACTTTGTAAAATTCTTTTGGCTTAATAGACAAATAGCTGTTTATATACTATATATATAAGTTCTTATTCCTCAAACACTTGAATTCTCTTAGTTGGAGGAAAGATATATGATTTGTGATTACATATCCTTTTGGCACACTTACTAAGCGAACAGTCATAAATAAAAGCAGAAGAGAAGGAAGGCTTGCAGATGTTACCCAAATTTGGGGCTAGATTTCAGCCACAGTTACTTATACTTTTTCCCTCAAATATATATTTGTTTTACATAAATTGATTGCATGTCCTATACTAAGCACTGAAACTTCTTTCCACTGTTCTTTGCAACAGTATAACAAAGCAAAAATTGAAAAAATCATAAACTTCAATCATTAGGGTTTTATATGAATCTCAGACCCTCAGTCCCTGAAATAAAATGACCTGAAAAGAAAAGGAAGAAAAAAGATGACGGACTTCTAATTTGGCTGAGACAGAGAGAGAGAAGGGGGTGGCAGGGAACAGGATGATCCCCTAGTCCAAGTCTAACAATGCACTTAGTGACTTGCATTTGGAAATATTGGGGAATGTAAGAATAAAGATGAAAAAAGGAATGAGAGTAAATGGACCCAGTCCAAAAATCCAACAGAATAAACAGAAAAATGTAGATTTATTTTAAGCTTAATATGTCTAATAAAAATATTAATTTCCAGAGGTCTGTAACATAATCATAGAGTTTAAAAAAAAATACTAAGTCCATCAGTGTAGTATTTATTATGCATCTTAAATGTAAGTACAATTTTTCAAAATATTAACAGACTAAATCAGGAAAGAAAAAATGTTCTTTGACAACAAGAAATATTCCCATTGAAAATTCTGAAATACAGAAACTCTTCTATACATCTTGGGCAGCGTAGACAAAGCAATGCTGTACTCATTCAACCTTTGTCAAAACTACTATATTACTTTAAAAAGTATTAAGGATTAAATTACACTGGAAGAAATACGTAAATGTAGCTTTGTCATACCATCTTCAGCTTTGAGAACAACCTAAAACTGTCAGTGTGCTGTTGTGCTGTGTATATCAACAACTAATGAATCCTGAAACAAAAAAAAGGTCTATTAATATAGCGATATATACTTAAAACTAGCTACAGGTTAGTTTTGAAATAATTCCTGTTTGAACTGTAAAATATTTTTAGGAGGAAAAAACTCCTTGCAGCGGGTTGACATTGGCTGCCAGACACCCATGCAGTCATCTTTATTAAAAAAGAGAATGCATCACAATAATTCTTCCAAAGGTTAAATAATCATACTATTAAAATCTTTGGCTGACAGCTAATATAGTTTTCCAGCTTCAACCTTCAGCCATGTTGGAACTTTCAATGTTCATGATTTTTCCTGATACATCATGGATATTTGTTTTAATAAATGTCAGGACGTATTAGAAAGAATGACGCTTTTAAGCATTCATTTTCATAAATTCGTTTGCTATTCACTGCAATAACAGTAGTCGGAAGAAATTTGTTTTGCAGTAATGTGGATATCATCTCTATCTTAAAAAAAAAAACTTTGTTCCAATATAGCATTATTATACTATTAAAATTAGGTGCCACTAGACACTTCAATAAAGATTTACGATATAGATGTGTAATGTAAGCAAATCATTGCCTGATTATTGGTGAAAAATGATACCATAGAGACTATGTAAGTCATCTCAAAAATTACCATCAGGAAAGTTCAACTGAATAAATTCTGGAATCATTTTCTGTAAGACATAAACAACCTACAGCACTCAAAAATCCATCCCTGACTGTTTAGTTTCTGCCTAACAAATCTGTAAATTGCAAAATATACATATAGAATTGTCGGTCTGTCAGCTTTGAAATACTAAAATGCAATACGACATCTGCCCTTTCCTGTGAGGCTGTAACGAATTCCAAAGATCCCTTCTCACAATAATCACATCCACTTTAATTAAGTAAGTACTGTTTTGCCACTCAGTTTTTTTTTTTTAAACACAACAAAACAAGCAGACAAGCAAAAATGCAATTTTTTAAGAAAAAATATTAATGAAAATGAAGGAATAAGCATCATTAAAACTCTTGTTTTAAATACTGCAGAAAAGTGATGACAGATCTCTGAGATGCATTTTGGAGACTTTTCAGTCTTGAAGTTTCTCTCAGTACCTCAACATTTTTTTTTTCAAATTTTGTCACTTTAAAAAAAATTAAGAATTATTAAATGCTCGTATAACAGAAGGTTTTGGTTCATTTTTAATACATAATTACCAGCTCTTCAGAATTATTTAAATGCCAATGTCATGCTTGTTTTAACTACATCTTTCACCATCACATAGTCAGTGAAGTAGAAATCTGGTTGTAAAATAAATGAGGATAAAACTGCCCTCTACCAACTGTTTCACTGATTCACTGATTAAAGGTCTTCAAAAAAAGAACAAACCAAAATTTCATGCCAGATTGCTCAGGTTGACTAGTTTTTCTGAAGAGTTAGACTATAACCTGAGTGACAACATTTAGAAGGATGAGTTATCTTGTTACCACAGTAATCTTTAGGACAGAAAAATATACAAATCTTATGCATGATTAAGACTGATAAGAAACGGCAATAATTCCACAAAAGGACCACCAGTTCTGCATGTCCATGCAACAAGCAGTACAGCAGAACAAACCATAACGTACTTCAGTGGCCTGAACAGTTGAGATTAGATATTGGGAATGGAGGAAGGAATAGAGCAACAACAACAAAAAAATTCTCACATTCAAAACAATATAGAGATTATTTTTTACAATGGTGAAGTTCTGGATCTGCTTTAATGGGAGGTTTCCAAAGATGAGGACAGCTCCACTGAACAGGAAAACTACCACTGCAGGCTGGAAGCAGAGCCTTATCCAATACCCTCCAGGAACACTTATTTTGCTACAATCTGCTGTGGATGTTTTTGATTGACTGGTCTTCTGAATCTTTGAGGATTTTTTTTTTTCTTTTTTGAATTAAAGGTATTCATTGAAACACATAAAGTTAGCTGAAGATTTTTCTAAGCAAACAACTTGACTGTGTCTCAGGAGGATCTATTTGGTTCTTCCAGTACTTAGGAGCATTGTGTATAATTACAGAATTTAGACTCAATGCAGCCTGTGTGTCTGAAGTTGTTAACAACCAATGAATCTCATAAATGTCTAAAAACTGAGTTAGGCATGACCTAAACCGGTTGCCACTACCTAAAGAAATGGGGAAGCTGTGGGATTTTTACTCTTATGCACAGGTGAGCAAGAATAAACAAGAGAATTTTGAGGCATGGGAATAATTCCTAGGTTGCGTTAAGGAAATTTACTTTGGAGAATGAGATGAATGAATGTCAGAAACAGATCTGAATATGTTCTAGATGTTATTTTAAAATCTGGATAGTTGGTGTAATCAAATATGATCTACCGAACAGATACAGCGAAGGCTTAATTACTTTAAAACGTGAATGGACTTCAAGACTGTGAACTGTAGTACAAATCCAGAGGGCAAAATACATAATTATGAGCAATGTGATAATATCTCAATAACTAGTCCTCCTACTTGCTCACAACTGATTTGTCCCACGGTATTTAGCATGAGTTATACTCATAAATACCCACAGATTATCATGTTAAAAATGTTCCCACAATTATTTTTAATTTACTTGAAAGAGCTAATCTGCTCTCACATTTATAGAATCAGTTTAGTACTTAATTGACAGGTTTTCAGAAATTTCAGAGGAAAGAAAGTTTGTCTATGATTTGTCCTATTTTTCAGGATAAACACTTCACTCTAAACTGCCATTGCATAGACAAACTCAAAAAAATCAGAGTAAGTAATGCATTTTACTTTGTTTTCAGTTCAGGTGTTTCTGAAAAGAAAGCTTTAGGGAAGACGCTGATTTTTGGGTTTTAAGTTTTGTACATCTGTATGAAAAAACAAATAATGTTCAATGGACTACTGTCATGGGACTAGGTGGAGGTGGTGAGGGTTTGGGGGTGAAGTCTGTTCTACTACTGTTTATATTGAGGTAATCAACCCTGTGGCATAACCCAGGAAATACATCCAGAGGATTTGCCAATTCTCTCATAACAAGGACTTGGAAATACAGTTTGTCAGAAGGCAGAGATTATAGCCAGAAGCTAAAAAATTTCAGTCTGGTAAAGACACTCCTCTCTTCCTCTACCTTTAATCTTAAAATAAAGGGAAGGGAATGTGCATGAATATGCAGGGACTTAGTCTTTTACATTTTCTTTTGAGGTGTTTAATTATTTTATCTATTATTTCTGAGAGCACCTAGGCACCTCCTCTATAACATCAAGTCTGAAAGCAAATACTATGCAAGCAGGAAAAAAAGTGATGAAGTGACTGTAGTAGTATGTGAATTACTGTAAAATGGATCCTAGGTGAGAGGAGTTAATAATATTCTGACCTAGTTAAACTACAGACTGTGAATCCTAACTTTCTTCCTTATTTTCTAGCCCCCCAAAAAAAGAGACCCTGTCCCAAAGAATCTACATCTTAATCAGTGATTTTTATAGCACTATTTTACATTTCCATGTAATTATATTAGTTGCAAGCTGATAACAATTCTGTTCAAAGCCCAAGGTTTTTGGTAGGACTCACTCTCTCAGCAATATAGGTATCTTTAGAATTGCCGTCTTCACAGTAGCAATTCTATGCACAAGTAATGGCATCAATATTCACAGGGGAAATTTATTGATAAAAACCCAGCATTCTATACGGACACACATTACGTTGAAAAACATAATGAGATACTAGGCAAGACAGTGAATGTCAGAGAAAAAACGCTAAAGATGCAGATTTCCATTTGACTGGGGTTCTTCAGAAAGTAGAAATAAGAAACAAGGGTTATGTCACTGTTTAGTAAAACGAATATTTTGGCCCATTGGCTCTGTATATTTTATTATACAGTTCACAACTAAAGAACATAAATTTTTCCTCCTTCTCAGGCTGCTTTAATTTAATTTTTTTTTGTCTTGGTTTTTAGCTCTAAGTAGAATGAGTTGGTAATTATTAGTAATGGAAAAAATAATTATATGTTCACAATTACTTCAGTGAATAAACTGTAATCACTGAGCCTGCTATGACAACACATTGGACATTAAGTTCTTCAAGTGTAAGCTACAGCATGTACTCTTAAGCGTATGATTACATTTCTTTCTGAACAAGGAAAGGGAAGTGTTGATTTGACTTATAGTCTATATCTTATATTATTGTGGTCTATTTCTTACATTCACAGCTGAAGGAAAGCTTGCTGTCCTGACACTTAGTAATAGAAATTGTCATCATTTATTGCAGCTAATAAGGGCAGTGAATTTATACCAACTGAAGATGCATTCTACCTTTTTTTAAAGTTTGATTTATAATGTAATACATAAAGGAACTTAGATAATCTAGTTGTAAAATTTGTTTTAATGATTTAAAAACATACCAGATTCTTCTATGATGGAAGAGCAATGAAAATTCACAGGAAAAATATAGAAATAGCGATGGATATTTATACACTTTTTTTCATCTGAACTATAACGTAGTAAAAGATGGGTACCATTTTAGGAATTCAACTTTTTCATAAACATTTTTATTTTAAATAGCAAGATTCAAAGGAACATATTTTTTACCAGTTTATTTTGCTTCCTACACTCTTCTTACTTCAAAAATACTTTTAAAATGAGCTAGCATCTTAGGCATACTCTGCAAGCCTATTCTTTTCCCATTCTGCAAAGTGAAGAAAAAGAATCCACCTGGATGCATTCACCTCATAAAGATATCCTCTCGTACAACCTAGGATATCATCCTTCTTGAGTAGGTTTCTGTAAAGCATATGCTCTGATAAATTTCTTTACAAGCGAGAAAATACTACATATATGAAAAATGGATAGTATAAGACCTTGGTTTCACAAACAGAAAAGCCTTAGTTAAATGTTTAAATGATGGGGAACTTTTTCCTGCTTTAAGAATAAAGTTTTTAGACTAGGTTACAATGACATAACAGCAATACATTGTAAGTATTATTAATTTCATAAACTGTGTTTTCTTTGATCCTTACCATAGAGAAGCCCTAAAACCCAAACATCCTGATCATGTTCATACTTAACCCAGCAATTTGGCCTTAGAAGCTTTCTCTTTCTCTGACCTTTTCCCATTCTTCAGAGAGAGAAAAAATACAGGAAAACCTGACCTCTAGAAAGAGTGCTTCATCATATAGAAAGAATAGCTTGTTTTAGTGACAGCTTCAGCTGTACAGCAGGCTGGGAAAGAGGATAACACATATCCTAGGCTGGGTGAGGCCTGTCTCTGAAGGTTATTCTTTCAGTGTGTATGTATTGAGTATATCTGGTAAGTTTTTTGGTAGCAGGGGGGCTACAAGGGTGGATTCTGTGAGAAGACACAAGCTTCCCTCATGTCTGACAGAGACACTGCCAGCAGGTTCAAAGATGGGCTCACCACTGGCCAAGGTTGAGACCACCAACAACATCGGTAGCACCTCTGTGATAACATATTTAAGAAGGGGTGAAAACCACTGTGCTGAGAGTGGAGCAAGAACATGTGAGAGAAACAATTCTGCAGGCGCCATGGTCAGAGAAGAAACAAGGGGAGGAGGTGCTCCAGGTGCTGGAGCAAGAGATTCCCCTGTGGCCCATGGAGGTCCATGGTGGAGTAGTTATCCACCTGCAGCTCATGGAGGACCCCATGCCGAATCAAGTGCATGTGCCTTGAAGGAAGCTGTGACCTCACGGAGAGCCCATCCTGGACCACGCTCCCGACAGGACCTGTGGCCTTGTGGAGACGGGCCCAAGCAGGAGCAGGTTTTCTGGCAGGACCTGTGACCCAAGGGGGATCCATGCTGGAGCAGTCCTTTCCCGAAGGACTGTATCCTATGGAATGGATCCATAAGGAACTGTGGCCTGTGGGAAGGATCCATGTTGAGGCAGTTCATGAAGGACGGTATCCTGTGGGTGGGACCTGATGCTGGAGCAGGGGAATAGTGTGAGAAGCAAGGAGTGGCAGAGACAACATGCTATGAACTGAGCACAATTCCCATTCCCCATCCTTCTGTGGTGCTTGTGGGGAAGAGGTAGAGAAGCCGGGAGTGAAATTGATTCTGGGAAGAAGGGAAGGGTGAGAAGAAGGTGTTCAGATTTGTTTTTGTTTCTTATTCTCCTACTCTCTTATTAATTAGCAATAAATTAAATTATTTTTCCCAAGTTGGGTCTGTTTTGCCTATGATAGTAATTGCTGAGTGATCTCCTGTCCTAATCTTGACCCATGAGCTTTTGGTCATATTTTCTCCCCTTGTCCAGTTGAGAAGGGGGAGTGATGAGCGGCTTGATGGGCACCTGGTGCGCAGCCAAGGTTAACTCACCATAGTATCATATTGAAATGACAAAACTGAAAATGTAGACGATTTTCATGTTTTGTGTTCAATTATTTAATCTGCTGTCATGAGACACTTTCCACATTAAATACACTTTCTTTTATCTCCAATTTTCACCATACAATCTATGATCTCTGAGAAAGTATTGAAAAATCAGATTCTATGTCTACTATTCTGAATTTGAAACTTGGCTGCTATATTTTTAAATCAGATTCTTGGTGGATTTCTTGCTGTAACGAGGGCTTCCCACAAAGCTCAAAGTGCACACTTTAAATACAGCACACATACACACTCCACTCACAAAAAAAAACCAACCCAAACCCTCAAGTCCCACAGCCTGAAGACAGTAAGAGAGCCAAATACTTTAGAGCCTTCATACTAAACATCAGCAATGAAAAATGGACATAAAATTATTCATATTTACAATGAATTACTCATTTCAGCTATTTCAGCTCATGCTGCACTGGGCCTTAGTTAACAAGTATTGCCACCAAGATTAATTCACTGTAAGACTGTGAATTTTCCTGGCAGTGGAAAAGACTCGGCTTATGTTCCTCTGTTTAGTCAGAAACAAATGAAATGGAAAATATCGCTTTTTTGTACCATCTCTTTTTCTAATGTCATTCTTACATATTTTTATCTCTACTAGTTCAAACAAAATTCTTCAGCTTTCTTATGCCTTGTTGATTTACTAACTTTCCCAAAGAACAGACACAGGAAGTGTTATTTGTGTCCCTTACCATGCATGATGCACTCTCATACTACAAAGAAAAGTATAGATTCCACAAGGTAGTAGGCATATTTCTTGGCTTTCTCATACATGTCCTGGGTCTACATCACTGATTATACAACATTATCTCTTTGAGTTTTTTAGAACCTTTTCATTCAGTTATTTATAAAATTACAGCTAGAAAACAGCTTTTAGAGAAAATTATATGTTCTCTTTCCCTCCAATATAAAATGGACTTTGCCCATTTGTATGGTATGTACACATATTGCACCAGGAACTAGCTGCACTTAGTGGCATTTTAGAGAACACATTAAGAACACAATGATACATTAAAAAAATTCTGTGATGGTGATAGTATTTTTTTCACCCAAGTATCTTTCACTGACTAACCCATTAGAGGCCAGTCATTCCTTCTTCTTTCTTACTGTTAATATTGAAGAATTATTTGAAAAAAAAATATTTACACAACTATCGATAGTTCTAGTAGATTAAAAAAAAAGGAAAATTAATACAAAAGTTAGTAACTTTAAGGTCTAAATATGAATTTTAAAGGAGTCAAAAGTCAAATGCCCAGTTTTGCCTTCTGATTTTACAATGCAATTTATTTTATAAGTTATTTGCACATACTGATTAAGACAGAAAAAGTACAATACTCAAAGAATTATGCTTTCTTTCCTAGGTAGTATTTAGGCTGAAATGCTAGGATGTCCTTTTTAGCTTCAGAACTGCAGTGACTCAGAAAACTTCACAGCATTTTTGCATGAAATAGTGAGAATAAAACATGTATTAAAGTCATCTTGCCTCTTTGATCAATAGCAAAGGAAAGGAATGGAAGATAGAGAAGTCACAGTAAAATTTTTCCAGTTTATCAAATTAAATATAGCCAAACCCACAGTAGGGCTTGATGTTTTTGATTTTTTAAAAAGTCAACACATTTTCACAGATCAAACTCTAAAATACAAAATGTAAAGCCTCCACGTTATGGATGAACTGCCTATGTATTTGTTATTTGTGAAACACCACTTGAGTGGAAGTTCATCTCACTGATATCTCAGTATCTGTTTTAATTTTTTGTTCAGCATTCATTGTGTAAGTATTCATATTGTTTCTCTTTTTAAGTGTGAGGCTGGACACCAGAAAGGCAGGCTGCTTTATCCTGACTGCTCAAATGGGACACTTCTGGGGGAAAAGGGTATAGTTCTCTTCCTGAGAGTAACTGAGTGTGCTTGGAAATAATTTCTAAGCATAAATGCACAGCACAGAATAAGAAAGACTATAAACAAAGGATCATGAGCCAGCACAGGTGAGAAGTGCCCTGTGAAGGCAAATAGTCACAGAGGTCTCAATAGTAATAAAAAAAAAAATTGCCTTTTGCAGTTCAATTCTAACAAAGATTTACTTCTGGCAATTAGTCCGTTTCACAAGGTTATTGGCCTCCATACTTAAGGGAAAGAATGGGCCTCTTTCCCCTCAAACTTTGGTGATTCATGATCCCATCACACATCAATATTAGTAGGATAAGAACATTCTTAATGAACTGGAAGATTTGGTAACAGTTAACAGGTGCTCACCCTGGTAAAAGAAACCTTTTCAGAAAAATCAAGAAACAAAGTGGAAGAATCTGTTCTTCTGAAAACAGAAATTCTCCCTATATTATCCTTCATTTTTATTTTTCAGATAAACAAAAGTAAGTCTTAATCTTTTTCCAAGAAAAAATAATATCAGTTTATGCCTTTAAACTTTACCTATGACACAAGAAGATCACCATGTAATGAAGAGTTGCAATGAGGCTTGATGACAAGCTAAGGACAATATGGAATGTTGACTTCATCCTAACCTAAATCCAAAAGTAATTATTTTTGTAGGAGTCCTATCATATCAAAATTGTACGGAGAAGGCCATAGAAACAAATCAAACACATGAGGTAGATTTGTCCACAGCAGTCATGAGATTGCCAACCACTATCAATCATTCAACAGTAAGGAAAAGCAAGTCAGTGTGACCCTTCTGTACTGGAAAACCTACCACACTGACCTTCTGTGCAAGAACAGTAGTAGTTTCATCTATGGAACAGATTTCTTTATATGGGCTTCAAATCTCTCACAAAAAAAAAATATCTTAAAACATCTGGATGAAGTTTTTCATACAAGTGGTTTACATAATAAAAATTTTCATGTCTATGATGCAATGTGCTGCAACATCCTGCAACAGAAGCTAAACATGGATAAGATCTTGATCAAACCTTTGCAAACCTAAGGCCTTCTTGGATATCGACGTTTTAGTTGACATATAGTTTATTAGCAAACACTGTAGTCTGGACTGGAACATCATGAAATGAACAACATAAGTAGAAAAACAGTTTGCAGGAACCACTATCACCACTATTTATATTCTTCAACCTGGCATCCAAACAAAGACTGATAAGCCTCAGGCTGAATCTTTCTTGCAGTTTGTTGTATAGGCATAACAATATGTATGCAAGTCTTAGAAGGAATGATCTCCTGCTAGGATGCATTAACAGGATCTGTCTCTTTCCACTTTTGTTAGCAGTCTTTTTTTCCTAGCCAAGTCTGTATTTTCCAAGTATTCATCTGTACCAAACTTGGCCTGCAAGCAGATTAAGGAAAGAGACAGGCAATAAGTAATTATCTACTTCATCATAAGATTAGGGAAGCCTCCACCTTTGGATAGAATTTTCTCTCTCCAGACTTCAAACAGGAAGCTGCAATGACTTGCTTAAATGAAAATTAGGGGAGATCACTATCACCACGCAGAAACATCTGTTTCCATGGGCTGATCAAGCCAGTCATGAGACAGTTTCAAATAAATGCACACCATTTCAAATACATATTTCTAGAGGTTATTCCTCTCTAATTTGAGTATTTTCTTTACATTTTTATTTTCATTTCAGGCCTTTTTACGATGTCTGCAAAACAACATTCCTGATCAAGCTCTCAGCTCACAAAACATCTCTCAAAGAGGAAAAAGAAAAAAAAACAACTTGCTTCTCTGCCTTGGTGATACGCCTTATGGTTCGTTCACATCAGCCATATCTGGGAGGAATGTGTGCATCAGTGCATTTGATGCAAGATTCCTGCCTCCTTTTAGAGGCTGCTTTTAGGATGCCTGTTTGCTGTGAAGTGGGCTCTTCTCATTTTATACATGTCAGTAAACAACTGTCAGTTCTGAGGGATCAATAACTCAAGCCACATCAGAGGTTCAACTTTTCTGTGAAATACATAATATCCAAATATTTAAAATATAAATATTTAAATAAATAAAAGTAATTATACTTTTAAATATCATTTTTCAGACAATCTGAATGGAAAAAAAAATAAAATCTTTTGAGCATTATACCATGCATTTCACTGATAACAGTCAAATCTATTAGGAAGTAAATATTCATGGCTAACTCCCACATCTTCTTTGTGCCAAGACAGTAAGAAAAAAAAAATATATGTACATTAGTGACACAGTAGGATTGTTTGAGAAGTGAGTCATGGATGAATGAAAAAGAAAATATAAGATATCCAAAAAATGCCAGGCTAAGATAGGACTCCAAGCACTATTATCTCACTATCTTTTCAATATCTGTACAATGTCCTTGCATCTTTCCTACTACACAATGAGTAAAAATTCCCTTAAATACTTAAGGTCACATACATAAGCAACCTAAACAGCAGTGTATATTAGTGAAAAAAATGAATAGTTTGCTTTATTTTCTTTTTTTTTTTGCCACATACACATTTGATCTCAGCATTTTGTGCATTTCTTTCATGTTTAGTGTATAAAAAATCAGCACAACATATATTGTTTACGTGTGTCCTCTCAGTTATTTACCTGTGATAAACAACAGCTCAAGCCACACTTAAAGCTGTTCTTGATATTAAATGAATGGTCTGTCAGAGGTAAAAAGAAATAAACTGCGTTTCAGAGTTCGAGCAGGAGGGACTAACACAAGAAGATATGTATTCACTATTGTTGCCAATGGAGTTCCCTTTAGAGAACGGGAGTATTGCTATTTTTCTTCCTCCAACCTTCTCATAATCTCATTGCCCTTCTGGACAATCCTGTCTGAGATGGTAAAATAATATAAAATACAACACATATTTCCTCTTCAAAATAATTTTGGCACCAGCAAATGTATTTGCCAAATTCAGGTTGCAAAGTTGCATTATATCTTAATAAAGAGGTACAAAAATGTTGTGTTTCCTTGTCAACACAACAAAGTAAAGAGCTCCACATACCAGGGATATCTTTAAGTACGTAAATGGATAGTATCTGGTGGTGAAATTCCAGGCAATATCAGGTTCTTTTGCTAAACACTGTATTTTAATCAATGTTGGTAAAGACACTAGTAAACATTTTGACAGTCATCCCTAAATATAGCCCTCAGAAGTAGTACAAAATTTCAGAGGCTCTTAAAACACTAGATATCTCCCGACAGCCCTCTATAATTTTTCAGATCCATATTGCTAAAGGCCTTTTGGCACAGTGACTGCCAGCTGCCAATAACCAGCTGACAAAACCAAAAGAAAAGTAGCATAATTTAAGTACCCGTTTTTTCAAAAATCAAAGTAAATCTGCAGGAAAAGAAATCTCTATTTCTTTAATGAATACACTCCACATGACTTCATTTAGCAGGTAACCCTGAACCTTGAATTACCATTAAGTAGTCATTTTAAGCATATTAATTTTGCATAAGTTAATGTCAATACTAATACCAATTTCAGTGTATATCAACATCAAAGCAGGATGAAGAAAACAAATTGCAAAGGAAACAAAGAGACACAAAGGCTGGCTATTTTTACTGCTGGCACGCTTATCAGCACCTACTATTATTTTTGTTTTTCCTTATATATATATATCTTTAATATCTCTTTCTAGCATGGATTAGAAGGTGCTATTTTCAATGACTGAAATCAATAAATAATGTTATTTATTTCACAGATATCAATAAAGAAAAATAAAGAAATTATTTTAGTTGAGATCTTTTCACTGGGAAAACTGCATCTCATTTACCTTAAGATGCCACAGTTGACTTTGAAGGGCCTGACCAAGCACCCATTGAAGTGCACTACATTGATTTTCAACAGATTTGAGTTTGGCCTCTAGAAAATTGACAACTTTTACTGAGAAAATAAGTACACTGTTATAATGACCTTTACACTTACAACGGTTTGTTCGATTGGTTTTTAATTCTCAAACTGTTTTTCCAGCACTTTTTTTTTTTTCTCAGCTCAAAGCTTTGCAACCTGTTCTATAACTCCTTCATGTAGTTATTCACTACCGTGAATCCCTTCACAGAAGTACATGTTCAGTATCAGAAAATATTAGCTGCAGAATAAATTTGGCAAATTGGACCCTTTTTTTTCAGGGTTAGCATATACTCCCCTTAAAAATTTAAAAAGAAGTAAATAACAAGACAGATCATAAGAATTTACTGGACCCTGTGAAGTATCCCAGTTTGTTTGTGTCTTATCTAGAGAAAAATTTCCAACATATCCCTCTGTAGAAATAAATACTTAAAGACTTATAATTAATTAATTTAACAACAAAGGTGGAGATAAAAATGACAGCTTTTTCAGTTCAATAATAACTTTCAAACAGCTGTGATTATTATAAAAGCCAATTCATCTGCTTTTTTTTTTCTTAGAGCAGAAAATTTAAGGTCTGGATAACTATATATTTCTCTTGCATTGTCCAAATGCAATAAGGACAATTCATCAATCACACCAGAGCAGCCTTAAAAAAAAATCTTCCTACAAGCTATCTATTCAGGAAACAAAAACTATAGGGGTTTTTTTTTTTTGCATTTTTAATTCCTTTATTTTCTAAAGAACATGTTTCACCTAATCTTTACTCTTGTGAAACTAGAAATATTTCTTCAAAACATAAATGTGATACTGTCACATTGACTCTCACAAGTAAAAGATCGAATACATGGCATGTAGATGATATGTGTCTTTCTTCAGAAATTAAAGTGCAAGGAGACACAGATGTACTTACTAAAGAAGTACACAACTGGAAAGTCTTAATGACTGTGCTTGTACAGGAAATATACTAAACTATTATATTCCAGTGAAAATATGTCTATTAAATTATTGAATTATCTTTCTTTTAAAAATCTTCTATTAGATTATTAAAATATTCTATTATGTTCTAAAACATAACAGTACTATGCATCTGAGACTAGACAGCTCATTATATACATGTAATATGCTCACAGACACAATTAATTTGGAATTATATTTTCCTTTTTTTTTTTCCTAACCATTTCTTCAACAGTTCTTTCCTTGGAGGACGGAAATTACAGCAGCCACCTTACTGATTAATGTGAAAGAAATCCCCAACTTCCTGGCTTCATGGGAAGCTCCATTGTGAGCACATTCACTCTAGAGAGTGCCAGACAGTCTGGCAACTCTGAATGCTTTCCTATGAAGTGTTAACTTCTTGTGACCGCTCTATTGTGACTAATCTATAAAGCATATACATAGTGTACAAGCAATTAAAAAAAAAAAAACACAAGCTAAAAGCTGTAAATAAATTTGTAAACATAAAAAAAATAACTTCAGAAAGAATTAAAAAAAAAAAAAGCTCACAATCTGAGATTAGTCAAAAACTGAACAGGAGTCAACAACTAATCACTATGAATAGTAGGGATGTTGGTATATACTTCCTAACATCTAACGCTGTAGTCATCTCAGGTTTTCCTCTCCAATTCTTTTGTTGGCTAAACACAACTAACAAGATTTATTTCCCTATCTCATTTTCCTTCAACTTTCATATAAATTATATTCTTGTTTTCATTACTTAGTCTCTTAACTTTCTTAAAATGTACTCAGAGCCAGTAAAATGGCACCATAGGCAAAAAAAATCCAATTTGATTAGTTTGATGGACTTTGTGACAGATCCTGCATAACAGTAGTTCTTAATAATAACTTACCCTTAAAAAAATGCATTGCTTTACTTGCTTCCAACAAGTAGCATCCAAAAAAAGTTAAATACGCAATCATCTGTAAGGATACTGCCACAGCAAAATGCACCAACAGTATTCAGGTACTTGTTTCAGCAAACAAATCTTACATTTACTGGTTGATTTTTTTATTGTTGTTTTTTTTTTCTTTCCTTCTTCCATTTACAAATATTGCTACTATAATCTATAGTAAGGTGAAGTATGACATCCATCAGAAAGAAAATGTCAGCAGTCACCAAATGTTACCATTCTGATGTGTCTACCTTATTATATTGTCTTATTTATATTTAGGTGCCAAAATTTCAGGTCAAAGGGGAGAACTTGAGGCTTCTGCACATCAGTGTGTTATTTATGAGCTGACCACAGGGCTGGGTACTGCTGTTCCCTTACTCAGGAAAGGAAGAGAGAAGCGAGGTAGGGAGGCAGGAATGCACCAAATGTAATCTTCCTTTATGGGGCAGCACTCTACCGAATTTGTTGAGTATAACGAGAGAAAGAAAACATGGAAGTGATCATAAAGGACTGATCATTCTGTGACAATCGGATATTAAAAAAAAAAAAAAATCAACACAGGCTTTACTTAAGACAGAAGATACCTGTGCTTCAAGGGTAAAAGTAAAACATGAAGATGAACATTTTCCACTAACTCTGATGAAAAGACTTATACAGTGACATAAATTGATGTAAGATAGCAACTAATAACAGCAGTGAAGAATGTGAATCCTCTGTTAAATGTAATTATCAGCATTTAACTGATCTGAGCCAAAACGAAGGTTCCTAAAACTTTACTGTTGCAAATTAGAGCAGGGATTACCAGATTACATGTATTTACTTATCCACTGAAATGTGTCAGAAACTTAGAGGTAACTTGCTTTAGTTTTAACAGAATTTTCATTATAGTAATTTATCCTCAATGCATGAAGTTTGAAGAGCTCAACTCTGCCTATAAAAAATATATCCAGAAAAACAGAATGCAGCAGGCTCAGTCTACAGGCAATGAGTGATTTTCTAAATCCTTTTATTGCGAGCTTAGGAGGACAATGTCACACAGAGATTGACCCTTTTCCACATTCCTCAGCTCTTCCACAGTTACTCAGAATAAACCTATATTTGATGGCTGAGTCACCATGTGTGCATTCTACATCTAGCAATGTGTTGCTTTCTTTCAGAAAATATAATATTGATAGCACAACTGCATTTTATTGCATGATCATCAGTCATTTCTTGATGATGTGACATGTTCATTTGTGCTAAGAATACACAGTGAAATTACAAAACATTAGCTTTTTTTTTTTTTTCATATTCACTGCATAAGTAATCACTTAATCTTCTCTATTAATATTTCCATCAAGGATCACAGTTACATGGAATTACACATAATAGAGGTACTTACAAATACTTGCTCAGGTGAAGAACCAAGACCATTAAGATATTATGTAGTATTATTAGAAAGGAAAGGGAATATTTTCTACTGGATCCATACTGAGCAGTCTACCAAAGAAAGGAGAGGAAAGAAAACTGAGAGGCAAAAATCAAGGTAATGACAGGGAACATAACGGCAAGAAGTAGAAATGGAGGCAAAGAGAAAAAGTCTTGATGTTTAAATAGAATTGAAGAAGTAGTACAAAATGAACAGATGAGAGATATCAACGAATAAGTTAAAAGGGTGCAGAGAGTGTATAAAAGCAGTTGATTATGCAGTAAGGTTTCCAGCAGAGCTGGAACATTTGACATACAGGCCAGAAGAGGAACTGAACTAATGTAAAAACTGTTTACTTGAAAGGACATGAAAGAATGGAAATTTGCCAGAACACCTTTTACTACAATACTTTAGAAATTTTAGAATTTCAATATGATGCAAACCTGCAAAACTATCCAAACAGAATGCTTAGTTATTTCAGACATTTTCTATGTTTTTTAGAAATCCAGCTATTACAGTTGTTTCAATAATCCAAACACTATAATATAGCAATTTACCATACCTGAAAGACCATTTTTTTTTTGGCTGGTTGGGTTTTGCTTATTTTTTGTTTAAGGAACAATCACACGTTCCCAATCCTCCCCTCCATTATTTCAAGGTCTCAGTTTTCATCAAGAGGGAGAAAAAATAAACAAAAACCTTTAGAAAATAATTTGCTATTTAAAATGAAATTTGAAGTTAAATACTTGGGACCAATACCTACAATAGCAGTGGACAGACAACACAGAATTAATGGACCAACAAAGCTAGCAGACTTCCAAATGACTTCCAAATGATAAAGAATTCAAAGGAAAAAAACATAAAAGGTGAGGGAAATATGTTATAAATTTCAGCTTAATAGGACAAGAAAGACTAGTCAACATTTGCAACATTTTGGCTTTACCAAATGTGTTATACTAACAGTATTATGCACAGTATATTGCCCTAATCTTAGTTTGGTATTTGATTAGTGTTACGATAGCTATACTTCTTGTCTTCTTAAATATAATTAGACACTTACACTAGATTTAACAACCTTCTACACTTGCAGAATAAACAACATTAATTTTCACACCTTCCTAAATATCAAAGTTGGCAAAACACTTTATCAGATATACTGTTTGAACTTCTGAGTGACTTAAGCAGAAAACATCTGCTTTTGGAAGATTTCATCATCAGTCCCAAAATTATTCAGATTTATTTGCTTTGTGAATAATAAGTGATGTCAAGTCTGCCAACTTTTTCAAGAGTGGGAATATTAACTCTTATCTACTGGCTATGTTCCAAATAATTATATTATCTTCCTTATCTTCTTTTTTTTTTTGGAGAACTTATTTGCATATTACAGAGTTCTTCAGGGAAATTACCCTAAGGTCTGGCAGAATGCTCTGGCAATCCTGTCATTAACATGAAAACCACTCCATTGCCAATTTATCAAGTAACCTATTATCCACATAGTTTTTTGAAATACAAAGATGCTATTCATTGGAATGGAATGTGTACAAACTTATTTTCAATGCATGGTAGGTAAATTCTAAAATATCTGTTTCAATGGACTAAGTATTAGTAAAGTGCAAATTAAATGGATTTTAGGCACTTCTCTGAGTTAAAATTCTTAATATTTATCTCTGTTAGGATTCTACACTTACATCATTTTGGCTTCTTTGTGCTTCCTACCTCTATGGACTAGCACAACTGGTCAAATGCAAATGTTTCTAAATTCCGCTACATCTATCTTCTTTCCCAACTAAAATCAAGAAAACCCACATATCAATAATTATATAATAGGCTTTTAAGCAAATTGCTTGTCTTTTGATTTTTTTTTTTTATTAATACATGAAAATACATTTCCTTCAGAGAAGTATTTTAAAATGTTACAATAGATATTTCAGTCTCTCATTAGAACCAGAAACATGATAATAATGCTTCACTCTCAACCTACATCTTCAAACACTTAAGAACTTTTTCCTATTTAGAGGGAAATAAATTGTTTTGAATGAGCTCAATAATCTTATCTTTTCAACTTACTACTCTTCTCATTTCTTCTCTACAACTTTGAATAAATCCTATCTGTCCTATTCAGGAAGGAGGTGTTGAGGGGGAAGCAGGACCAAAAAAGTTAATCATTTAACTGCATCTTGATAAAGAAAACCGTATGCCAGCAACAGTTAAGATTTTCATTTCAGTCATTTTATGCAATCTTCCTGAAATGAAAGTATGAGCATCTGAGGGTATGCTTTCTTAAGATTTTGGCTTGAAGACATTGGGTTTGGTTTTTTTTCCTATCTTCAAAGTTGTGACTCAAGTCACAAAGTTGAAAATGCTTTCAAAATTTTTATGTGGACAAGCTTATACTTTCTTCTCTCTTTCAATATTGTGAACATGGCCTTGAATTCTTTATTCCTAAAATGATGACAGCAAAGGTAAAATGAGTAAACAAGAATGATGTGAAGATAATTGAAAAATTGAAAGTAAAATTACAGCTGCTCTGAGGAAACAAAAGGCACCTTATGGCTATTTCTTTAGCATACTCTACTGTCAAAGGAAATTTCTTTTGCTACTTTTTTTTCCATAAGAAAAGACTCTGTTAGAAATGTAACAAAAACCTTCACATTCAAATTGTAGCTTATGTAATGTACACTATGGTCAAAAGGAAAGTTTTACTCATCTATTCAATGGAAGATTAAATAACTTTATAATGACTTCAAGTAATCAGTAGAAGGGTTTAATTGAAGTGAGAATTATTTTTGTACAGTATTTTTAGGATCTTAACCTCTTGGGCCAATGCCTACTGAAGTGCCCTAGAGAAAATCATAGCTATAAAATGCTAGAGGCTAATAATTACAATTATATCTTTTCAAATAATAGAATTGTCAGTAGGATATTTCACTGCTTATAACTAACACAGATTTGAAAAATGTGCTCAAGTTAATTCAGAAGATGCAGTGTCAGAAAGTAAGTTTTGTATTCTTACACTAATGGGCGGCAGCTTTTTGCAATTTCTTGGTAGAGTCTGCCAGCCATATTTACTAGGTAGAGTACTAGTGTAGCTCAATAATAAGAAAATACATGCACACTATTCAGATTTCTAGTTGGAACTTATCAAGTCTCCAGCAGTTTAAGTTTATTTTCTTTACAAAAAGATAGTCCAATTGAAGTTAAATAGGTGTCATCTTGACCCAACTTTCCGAAAAAGATATGCCAAGCCTAACAATGAAGGCCTCGGGAATATTCTAGAGACCTGTGAGCTAAAGGCATGAAAAAAGGTTCAAGAGCAAACCTGATAGTTTTACATTATTCCCTCCGCCACATGCAAAAGAATTATGGAGTCTTTATGCGCACCGATATTATTCCACTGTAAAAAAAAACAAAAAACAACAACATATTCTCAGAGTTTGGATAACAGCAGCATCCTTTTCCTGTTTTTCCTTGGAAGTTTTAACCTAGAAAGCCCTCTCACAAAGACAAACCGAAAAGAATTTTTAATTCACAGATGCCATCAAAGTTAGCACTGACTGCATTATTATGTCACACAGCTAAATATTAGAATTTCTCTGATAATCCTTAGCTCTTTATTTCACTTCTTTTTCTCTCTGAAACCGTAAAGCATTTCCTTTCCTCTTGGAATCAAAGTTGGACAAATAAATCATTACCTAGTTTCCATAGCAATAGGAAAACCACACTGAAACAATTCAGAGTGCAGCAATTCCTCTCTTGCTCTTATTTCCAACATTTCTGAAATTCTTCTCAATTTCAATAGTATGCCTATGATTTAAATATTTTATGCAAATTAGAAGTTAGCAAAAGAGAGAAAACAATCCAGTTCACAAATTACCGAGTCTCAAGATCTCTCTCATTCCTCACTTCAGAAGAAAAATGATTTTTTCTTACTGCTCCCTTTTACTCTTGCTTTCCGCTAATTCAAGAACAGGTAATAGGAAAAAAAAATAAATCACTGAGGCTCAATCCTGCATACCTGTAGCTTTTCATTGTCCTTAGAGTTATTTGTCAACGAAACCACTGAAAATTTGTAGGCTCAAAGTCCATAATATATCCTGGAAGCTATGCTGATCAGTAGGAATTAGCAAGATTAAGGAGAGAAGTTTAAATATTTATTCTCTTAAATAAGTCCATTCTAATTGCTACAGTCCTAAGATTAAGAACATGTTGTCTGTCACGAAAATCACACATTTAAAAAAAGAGAAAAAAGTTTTGTTAAAACTATTTGCATGTTAGCTGATGAAAAAAACACAGGCAAGCTTTACTTTTTTTCACACAACATCGATTACAAAATTTAGGGCCTCAGTCTTTCAGCCATCATTTCAAAACAGAGTTCCTGTCCTGTTGATATCACTGAATCTTCATTTAGATTCATTACTGATTAATAAGTTGATCCAAATTAAATAACTCATTCAGTTACAAGAATTTTGCAATATAGGAAGTTTTTTTACAATGTTTGTTTCAATAATTGCTGGCTTTGTTAAAAGCAGAAATACACATAAATATCAACCATCACTTAAGGTGATCTTAATAACTTAGTATCAACATATGACTGTTTCATTTATATTAATTCCTGATGACCTAAACCAAGACAGATGCCAGAGGGGATTGTGCAATGGTTTTGATTGATGGACCTTTTCTGTAAAAATCTAGTTTGCTTTTAAGAATAAAGTGGGTTAAAATAATTCATGCAGAGATTGCAATATTAATATGTCATAGAAAACACTCAGAGAGAAGAAATGTCATAGTATTTTCAATGTGTATCACTAATGTATTAAAATATTTATTATTTTCCAAATTAAGTCCAGTTAAATCATCAAAAGGCAACAACTAAAATGAGTGTAAAAATGACAGAAGTTGAAAGCGTACTTTTTTTTTTTTCCAGATTATAAATCCAGAAAAAAATAATAATATTGAGTAGCATGAGTAATGAATCACCAGAGAAAAGAGATTCAAACTGTTCCTGGCTCTGAGGAAGGTTTTCAAGCCCTCATAATTTTATCCCTTGCATTATTCACATCAGTATCCACTGGTACTGCAGTCTATCTATATGTACAGCAGTGATAATTTACCCAAACTTAGAATTATTATCATTATAAACTATTTTAGTTGGTGGATTTATAAAAGAATCCATACACTAAAATAACATTTGATCAACATGAAGGATGTCTGAGTAAGAATAAATCACTAGCCCCATATTGAGTCAGCAGTTCTATTACTCTGAGGTAAACTGCAAGTAAAAATTGTATTATACACCCATCAATAATCTATGGGTCTGAAATGCCATTTCAAAGTGCATAATAATTTTTTCTAATGTTCGTGTCTGCACAGTAGCTCTTGGTGAAACCTCTAGGTTTTGACATTAAAATTACTGATTGTAGATTGTTACTCTCTGGGGTGATTCATGCTTTCATTCCATTTTTCATTATTTCCTCAAGCTCCCATTAAACATGGTGGTTACAAAACGACTGTGACTTTTTCAGGTTTTTTTTCAGTTTTCCTTCTAGGAAAGTTAACTGGGTTTTATCTGTGAAAAATATGTGCTTATCAAACACCTGTACTTCTTTAGATCTTTAGTGAAAAGAACTGACAACAAAAAACCCCATATTTGTCAGCACAAGAAAAAGCAGATAGGTCGTCAGATGATCACAGTGGGCCAAGGGAAGCATTACATGCTACATCACTACAGGTTCACATCCAGAAATGAAGCTAGATCCTGATTTTAGCTACACACATCCTTCAGAAGTAAGTCAAAGTGTGGATGTAGGGTCCACTCTACAACTCATAGCCATACTAACTGATCCACGCAGGAAAGCAGTTGCTGTACTTTATCTACTCTCTTACTCCATCCTTGTTCATTCTCCTCTCAAACTCCCAGTTCAGAGAGTGAGGATCTGGCATTCAACACGTCTGGGCAGCTCAGATCTGCTTTTGAGGCAGGGAGAAGCAAAGGTCAGAATTTGCTCCCGAAAATTTTTATTCTTCAGTACTGAAATAAAAGAGAGTACTACAGGGACTGAAATGGGCTTTGAAGGATGAACTGTTCACATCTATCTATATTGTAGGATTGCATAATATGAGCCTTTTGACTTCAAGCATCCTCAGGGCATCCTTGCCTCTCACTGCAAATTTTGAAGAAGTAAATTTATTGTCCAAGAGAAAGAAATTTTGCTCTGAGGACACTGACTGGCTTTTTTCCTCCCAGAAGTAACATGGACATCCAATGTGCAACAGGAAAAATATTTTTTGTAGGATGAAAACTAATAGCCAAGTCTCTCACAATTTGCTATCCAAATCAGAACAGTATTCCAGATGGATTTTGATACCACTTTCTATTATCTATAGTCAAACACATTTGTTAAAATGGTAGTTCTTATCAGTCTAAAGACAATCTTGCAAACCAGACCATTAACATCAGCAGGACTGAAATATCTTAAACTTCTTCAAGACAAAGACATAAATCCTTGACACACAGCTACTATATTACAAAAAAGTCATCGAGATCCCTGATGTTGGTGAATCCCACTGCATAGAATGGTCCTTCAGTGGGAGGAGAAGTGTCTGTGTGTCCCAAATGAAACACCAGAGAAACTCAGTCCTAAGCCAGAGGGGCCAGCTATTAGCTGGAACACGTCTTAGCAGGGATGCTGCTATTATTGTGCAGTCACTATTGCCAGATGGAAATTCTGTCACAAAGGAAAGACAACTAACCACCCAGTGGATTGCTACCACTAAGTAAGGATGAATTAAATCACAAGACAAGAAAGTCAGTATTTTCTTACAGCTGAGACAATGAAACTCATGTCTTTCCAAAACAACAGTACTCTGACCTCTTCTGTTCTAAGAAGATACTAATCATAGGCTCCTACAGATGAGACTAGTGTGAGAATATATATAGAAAAATATTATAAAGATGACTTGCAAAAGAGTCTTCTTTCAGCTTAGATCACAGACTTGCAATAAAAAATTGAGATCCAAACATTATCTGCTCCTCTATCAATCGTTTTTCCACAAATTTTGGTGTAATACTTTTATCAAACTAGAAAAATTCAGATAATCACATTAGCAAAGCAAGCCTCATTATTGCAGTAGTAGGGTATGAAAATAGCATTTTTATTGAATCACGAATGCCAGTGAGCATTTGCTTTCAAGGTAAAATATGCTTAAGTGTTTAAATCCTACAGTACAATATAGTATTTATAGAGACTTCACAGTCTCTGACTTCATAAAAGGCTCAAGGGTGAACTGAGTAACTGTAAATGTGTCTGCTCTGTAGTCTACTGTAATATGAAGCATCATAGTAGACTTTGATACAATAGATACTGAAAAAAAGACAATTGAGGGGGAAAAAAAGAAGGAAAAATAAAGGTCTTTCTCCTTAGAAGCCTGAAGCATCAAAAATATTCAAATGATCACATTTTGACTGGAACTCCAAAAATTCTTTCCCATCTTATTGAAAACTTCTCCTTCACGTAAATATCTCAGACAATTTTCTGACATGTCACATACAACATGATAAACACAATGGAAACAGAAAATAATGTAATCCAAGAACACGACAGCCTAAGTGACAAGAAAACAAGCCTGAAATATACAAGTCTGTTTGACACAAATTGCATTAATAACATGTATAATAAAAAAAAAGGGAAAGAATCACATTTGTTTGCATATGTATTCAGGGTTTTATCTAACTCATCAACATTCCTTTTAATAATGGCAGTATCTCTGTCAGATAAGTAGTGGCTATGAATACATCATTTATGAAGGGCTTCTTTGCCATAGCGAAATGAATTTAATCTTTTTAATTGAAATGAAGAACAACAAATTCTACTTATGCCTTCTATTTTTAAACGCCTTTGTGCTCATTTTCTATTACAACTGCAATTTTATCCATTTGTTATAGAGCAGATTTTTTTTCATAGTGAAAGAACTATGGTGCAGTTACTTTGGATAATGTGCATCTTATCCAGTCAGAGTACTCTAGCTACTTCTTCTTTGACCTTGGGAAGTATCAAATTATGTGAATAGGTATTTCCAAACAGATATATTTTGAGAATAAAAAATTGCCTAGTCCCCTCCCCAGTAGTTTTCTAATTATTTGTTTCAATAGCACATACCTAGTTTATGCAGAAACGTCCAAGTTATTTTTTTCCTTAGTGTTTCTGTTTTAGTATATTGCTGTAGAGTTTCAGACAACCATCTATTTGCTGTTCAATTTTTTTTCCATTTTATATAATAAGCTTTTTAGGTAATCTACATTTTACCCCTTCATCAATCCTGGAGATGTACATCCACAAGGAATTATTTTCAAGCTTGTACTGGTATATTCTAGTAGAGGAACTTTTAAACACAAATGTGTATATATACACAGATGTACAAATACAAAATTCATATTTCACAAGCTTTACTTTGAAACCTGTGCATTTGGAAAAGAAGGCTAGATTTAGAACTGATCAGAAAACCAAAATTCTGTTACATGAGAAAGACCAACATTTTAGATAAATTGCTAGGAAGAGAAAACATGAAATGGATTTGTGTTTTTTTGTTTTGTTTTATCCTTCTGTAAAAAGGCTACTGTCTACTGCCTCAACCATTTACATAAAACATAGGAAACCCAGATTCATCTACCTGTTCTAAATTAGCCAATTAAAAATTTTGTACATCCTGAATAAGTGCCAAAAGCAGTACTAAGGTATTCACTATTCTGTGCCATATTTCTTTCTTTTGAATTAATATTCTATTTCAGCTCTGAAAATATTTGCAGTCAAAGTTTTAAATGAATATATTAATATTTCTTTTTTTTTTTAAAGAAAGCTCAAAAACTCAGAACAACCCCCAAACCAAATAAAGTATTTCAAATTTGTCTTTTTTTTGTCTTTTTTTTTTTTAATTCTACACTTTCTATTTCAGGACCTCAATCTGTAATTATAAGCTACATGAACATGCATCATACTTAGAGTGCTGTAGGCTTTGCAACATTTTAATACTTGAAATTTTTCTTTTGCTTGCCTCTTTCCAACAGAAAAGATGCCCAGTGGGGATTAGGTTTGTATTGTAATTAAACAGTAAAGTGTTTTTAAAGGTTTTGGGTTTTTTTTCCCAAATAATTCTGTTTCCCAAGAAAGACATTTTTTGTATTCATGCTCAATTACATGTGACTACATCATCTATTTATCAATTTTTAAACAGGGAGACCCAAGGTTTGGGTAACAATTGTGTCTAAAATTCGTAGTTAATATATGTAAAACCAATGATTCATTTTTGCAATTGAATTTGCAACAAAGAGATCAAAGACTGCAGAAGTTCATGTATCTAATATTATTTTTCTTTCCACTAAGTTACACGGATCTAGTATTGTGCATAAATTTATGTACATACTTATAATCCATTTATAAGGATCTAAGTTCAAGCATTAATAACTGGATTAAATGAGACATTTTTTTTTTTTTCACCTTTTCCTGGTCTCCTTTACAATAGTACATTTATGTAGCACTTAATATTTTCAAAGACCTTTACATCTTTAATCCTTCCTACAATATTGCTTTTAGGAACATCTGTATGTTATATATTTCCTTTTTCAATTCAGGGTGCTGAATTTGGACTTTAAATCCATAACTAAAAGTAATACAGAAATACTTTCCTCAATACTTTACTTCAGAGACCATAGCTCTTTAGCAAAATGATTGTCTTCCTTCTTGTATTTCATATATAACAGAAGTTAGCCAAGGCAATTAAATATGCATTAATTATATTAGAACTATGTTACCCGGATGCTGTTTTGATCATATGGGTATATCTAAGGTTGAAAAGACTGAAACTGAGTAGTAGAATGAATGACAACACTGTAGACTTTTACTGAAAATTATGTTACAGAAACACACCTAAATTATTACTAAATTAGTCAATTGACAAATCTGTTCTCATTTAAGGGTATTGTACAACCACGAGAACAACAAAATGGCTTAGACCTAGGCACTAACTTAGAGGTTGCTTAAATGAATAGCATAAAACTCTATCATTGATATAAAGATGAAAAGCTAAATATTTTTTCTTTTTTATATGCTGCATCAAGATTTTTTTATTAAATGGAAAATGTCAGAATTATTACACCTTCAAGTATTAGCTTTTCCACTATAAAACTACTAGATAATCCTACTGGAAATATACTCCAAGTTCCAAATATTACATCGGTATTTAGATCCATTTTTGTTTAACTCAGAAAGAAACAGAAATCATTACAGTACAGTAGATGTTCTCCATTCCGATCCGTAGAAGTGCATTTTTGAGATATGCCTTATTCTAGTCTTATATTTCCCATCACTTAACCAAAGATGCTAGTATTCAGATAATAGAAAAGTATAGTGATATTAATCTATGAAGTAACATGTAAAAATACCATCTTACTAAATTATGACAGATCCTAAGAAGATACTTTTTTGTTTCCATACCTTTTGAGGTAAAGTTTTAGAAACGGTTTGACATTATCTACCTATGACCTTTCTTCTCCCTGTTCCCAATCCTTGGTCATGTGTTCCTGATGTTATATTTTGGGTTCTTCCCTCTTGTCAAATTAATCATCCTCTGCAACCCTCTGCATGGACATGCCAGTGCTGATACCAGAGGTGGGAGGTGATGTAGAACCTACTCTTCCAGTAGCAGTTGAAGATCAACAAAAAACATTCAGCCTTAGTTGTGGCATCAGGGATAAAAGAATAAAGCAGAAGAAACATTGAATCCAACCCAGAGCAGAATGATCAATGGCCATTGTAAAGTCTTAGCTATATAACATAATAATGAATCAATCTACAAGATATATTTTCTGTAGAATAAGATGAGGTACACTCCAGAAAGAATGATTTTTATAAACAACTCTCTTACATACAAATCATAAACATAAACCTGAACTCTGAAAAGTTTATGTACAGACACACATACAAAATTACATGTAAAATTTACTCACACACATATATGCATACACATATATGTAAGTTCCTTATATAAAAACAATGGTAACTTTCCTACCAGCTATATTTGTTACTTGGAAGCTAATTAAAATGTTAACAATATATAACACAGAAAATGTCAGACTTATCTATATCAAATTTCTCCCAATATTTTTTTTTTTCTCCAGCATACCGTGTCAAATGGTCAGGCAGAGACTCACACATTTACAGTCGCTCAAAATTTCCCACCTGCATGCGGCTGGCAGATGTGGTGCAGGAGCACAGGGAGGCTCTGCTTTTCTCCATGGGCAGCTGGAGGCCGGGATAGATTCCTCAGGGTATCTCAAACTGTGCTACACACTCATATTTAGGCACCTGACTAGAGCCCTAAAAGACTGAAAAAAAAGGTACTTAAATAAGAAATGTCCCAGAGACCTCTTGTTTGTTCACCAGCTGAAACACTCAAACTTCATTTTCTTTATGGAGTACCATTATCCCTAACATCAACACCACTCACAGGACAGACAGAAATTAACAACACATTCTTCTAAAACATATTTTACCACCACTAATTACAATTCGTTTGAGGTGTCTAAACAGTTTTGAAAAATGGCTTTTAGATTGCCAGATATGCTACAATTCATACAAGCAGCCTAGGAGGAGGAGGCAATCAGCTCCAAGTCTCTCCATATCACAGGCTGGTTCCCAGTTACAGATTCCCTCATTCCACTCCAACATTTAGTGTGATAAATTGGCACTCTTAACTCATCAGTGTGGATTCTCAGTGCCTGTGCCAATGATTCAGCAATGAGCAAAGGGTGATGCCAGGAACATAAGGCAATGGAAAACTATCCCTAACAATTTCTAGTTTGGTACGTGGCTGAAAATGAAGTTGTTTGTTTAGTTTAAGAAGATTTTCTGAGGAGAATATTCTTTTCATTTTTAATATCTGGAGGTTAAAAAAAAATGGCTTTGAGCCATGACTCACTTCTATGACTCATTAAGTGTCTTTCAGTTTTTCAACCTTCTTCCTACTTTAGTATTTCATAAGTTTGTCATAGTGTTTACAGCAGCGCATTATTCAGTCTATGTGCATGCATGCCAACTAATACTAATAACTGTGGATATATATACACATATTAACAGGAATACTGAATAAGACAAAACATCAACTCAAATACCTATGTGCTTATAGTTGTTACCCTCATAGTAGAATTTCTAAAATAAAGCTCTTTGTTTCAGGGTTTTCTTAAAAATTTTTTTATCCTGAAGTGTTCTACTTATAAGAGCATAATCCCTATTTTTACCTTGTTATATCATCATATAACATTCTATTAGGTTGTGAAAGGTCAAGAAAATGCTTAACATGTTTAACCAAAGAGTGATAAACTGGATGGTATGAAACTTATATTTTACCTAGAAGCTTTTCACAGTCAGAGCACCATTAGTCATTGTTCTCCTGAACTGGCTCCAATCCCACAAGATTATTCTATGATACAAAAGACCTCAATAGATGATAACAGAATGGTCTATTAAGGAACAAACACTAAAAAGCCAAAAAATTTACATAGGACAGAATCTACATTTAAAAAGTTTTTTAATTAAATGATCAAATTATTATATTCAATATGACTATTGATGGGAGACAGATGACAACATTTCTAAAATATCCGCTTTTGTGACCTGAGTGTTCTTTTGCACAACTGCAATGCAAACATTGTCATAAACAATCTTTGCTGTGTGAAGCCAATGTTTATGATAAAATACCTGCCTATAATTTGTTTTGTTAATTTTTTTTTTCTAAATAGATATGTCTTCAGGATGAAGCATATCCATGGTTTTTGCTTAAAATGATGATTGTTCCTGCTCTCTGTATTACTGGAAATAAACTCTAAATATGTATGTTGCCTACCTAGACTAATAAAAAAACTGAGTCAGAAATTCTTGCAAGGGATATAATAAGTATGGCTGCTCTTTTTATTTCTCCAGAATGCCCAAAAGCATATTTTAATAACAGAATTTTAACTATGTCAACCTACAGCAAGAAATTTCACCTTCATGAATCAGGACCAAATAATTACGTGCTAGGAAAAAAAAAAAAAAAGTCATACATAGAAAAGCAGGTGGTATTAGGTACAGGATTCTTGGTGGGATTTCCCAGTACTAGTTGGTCTGCTTCAGCCAGAAAAGTTTTTACATGATTACTTCCTCTAATCTTATTAGCCAGTGACTGTCAATTTGGTTTTTGTTTGTTTGTTTCAGAAGAAGCATTTGTCTTTTGCTCTCTCTGAGATGACAGGCTCCCAGCTCTCCTATTTAGCTCCCCAGCTCCAGTCTCAACGCCACTGGCTCCTGCCTGGAGCTGTCATCTCAGTGCCTCCTCCTGTGAGGGAGGTGCAGCCTGCTTTAGCACTGCCATTTAACAGTGTGAATAAGAGAGGAAAGAGACTCAGTCAGCATGGAAATCAGTCAGCATGGTATTTTGGCAAAGCATTTAATTCATCCCATCAGCACAAGGAGAAGGAAGAAAGATAGTTGTGTGTCCATCTCTCCCGTGGCTTTGTACACTAAAATGCAGCATTGCTTTGTCTTTGCCAGTACAGTTACACTTCCTAGGGGAGATTAATTTTTTATTAAACAGTGATTTATGGAAGCATAGGTATTTTCATATGGGAACAGGATATATGCTGGTACACAACACACTTTTACTTATGAAAATCCTTCCATATTAAGGCTCTTTCAGCATGGAGAGAAATTAAATTACACCATAAACAGCACTACTTCAAGCACAGACACTTCATTTAACACAAGAAAATAAAAGGGAGGTAAGAAGTTGATATGCGAACTAGGCATTGAGTTTATTATTAGGTTTTTACACATGAGCAATACATTTTTACCGGGTCATTTGATTATTGTAATTATACTATTTTTGTAAGTGTGTAATTTTATACAACTGAGATCCACCATAAATAAAAATGCAGCAATAAATCTTTGCTTTATGTTTTGAAGAAACCTGATAAAATATCCCTCCTTGGCCAAAACGAATATTCTTGGCTTAGAAAAGAAATTTTGTGTAACGTGATAAACAACTCTCTTTGGCTCTGGAATATTTGTTGGAGGAACAGAATACTTCAGCTCTACAACTTTACACAGATTAGTTAAAACATCCTCAATCTGATTCTGAATATTTTTAATCCTTCCAGTCTTCAAGTTGACTTCACAGAAAGCTATGTCTTCTTGCCCTAACCCGCATAATCTTCAAAGCAGAAAAACATAAAAAATCAAGTTTAGTTTCAAGGAGCCCAAGCAAAACAAACAAAAAAAAATCAACCAAAAAAAGACTGATAACCATATGCCCACAAATAACATTAATCTTTATGCATTTCATACTGAGTTAGGCTCATAAATTCCCTATCTTTCTTTAACCACTTGGATTTTATTTCTTTTTATGGCATTGGCAACTTTCTAGATAGAAATTTTCACAAAACATGCTGCAAACATCCAAGGGAACCCAAAAGTTTCTGAAAGATAAAACCTTAATTCGGACCAGGCAACAAATGTACCAGTGAAGTCTTTTAGGCACCATATGCATAACATGAATGAAAGCATCTTTAGTATAATGTCTTAATGCAAAAACTTTCATCTTGTACAACTTTACAGTAAGACCACTTCTGCTGAATATAAAGTTTATAATTTTGCCTTCTTTTGTTTAAAAAAAAGAACATAATCAGGAAGCATATCTTATGCTTTCTGGGTTAATTAAAACACTGCCATAATCTGGGACATTTTGTTTTACAATAAAAAAGTAATTATTACCTAATCAAGACAACTATCACAGCACATACTCAGGATAGAATAAACATCAGTTCTCACTAAAAACAGTTACAAAAAATTACTTGTAGAAGTCAATTCTGAACGAAATTCAGTCTGTACTCTTTCACAAAAAAAAATCCTGTTTGTTTACTTTGCCCTCTCATGGCCACCTCAGCTATACTCACAGCTTGTTACTTCAATAATCTATAATAAAAATAATTCATTACAATCTCTGTGAGTGAAGTAATGCATGTTTCATGAAAAAAGGTACATAAATTAAACAAGCTCAGTTACATTATCTATTTTAAATCAAAATATCACCATATGGCAGATTTAAAAGTTTTGAGAGCCTCAGAAGTGGTGCATTGAGGACATCCCACAGCTCCCAAGCACTGCCAGAAGTAGAATCACACTGCAGAAAAGGCCCAGTTAACAGATATTCAATCTATTCTTAGCAGTTCTCTCAAAGTATGTTTAGTACAAGTCTGGGAGAAAAGAACAATCCAAAATTAAACATGAAAAATACTAAGACAATGCTCTCTATTGGAGTGAAAGATAAAGAAAGAAATCATTTAGTCTTTCTGAAAAGCATGAGAACTGATGCAAATGTGACTGCTGCAAAAACCTCAGTATCTTTTGGGAATGCTCCAAGTAACTTATTTTCTGTAACTCCTTTTACTTCGTGCATGTAATTTTGCTCCAGAAGTCATACCCTGACATAAAGTCATACTCTGACATAAAGTCATACTCTGACAGCACATTCAAAACAGGTGTATTATAGTGTTTCTCGAACTGCCTCAGGTAATTGCAAAGAAAGAAAATGAAACCCTTCTGTTTGTGACAGCCTATATTAAAGGTCTGTGAACCACTAGTGATTTTTTTTTTTAATTTAAAAACAATGAGTTTCAGCTCCTCAGCTAGGTCAAATCTGTTTAAATCTACTGATTTTAGTATTTCAGGGAATGTTAATATCATAAACTGTTCTCTAAAGCCATATTCACACCATGAGAAAATACTAAGGAATGCAGAGTTTTAGAGGATTAACTAGGTTAAACTCTCACCAATAAAGCAGTGTCTTAGTCCTAGATACGTGCCTTGGAGATTTTATAAGTTAAAATAATTAGACTAAACTGCAACCCTACATGTGTTTTAGAATATATTTTAATTCTTCTATGGATTTCTATGTTTGAAAAAATTAACGGATACCGCTAAAGAATTTTGTTTTGAGAAGTCAACAAGTTCAGAGTCTTACTTGCTTTCACAACAAAAACAGTTGGTTTGGAGCTGGAAATGCAGCAGGTTGAACAGCATATTGGTTACAATATGTTCTTAAAAGAATTAGAATTAGAAGTAGGGAACAATTTCTAGATTTAAGTGACAAATACAAATTCCCTACAGCACTTACAGAAAAATTTATGAAAAAAAAGAAAAAAAAAAGGCCAAGAGAATGACAGAACTGCCTACACGTAGACTCATTAACAACCGTACAATAGAATTCAAATCTTCATACGTTCATCTACGTATAGACATATTGCAATTTTAAAAATTGCATTTTTTTTTCAAGTGTGAAAACCAGTAGCTTATTACTTGAAAAGATTATTGATTGGATAGAAATGTATTCAGAAAGCAGTAATGTAATGTACTTTAACTTCCTACTAGTATTTATACAAGAAATGACTGCACGAAATGCTGCAGATGTGTCTTCTTATCAAAATATACAGAACTTAAACTCCTTTTTGTTTTGGTGTTTTGTAACTTTATTTATTTTATTATTTTTAAACTTGTTAGTGGAGTATTAAAAGGCGAAGAAAAAGAGCACACTCTCTTTGTCCCTTGATTCATTTATTGTTTTTCTTCTCCTCAAAGCTCAGCAATTTTAAGAAATAATGCTTCTGTCTTGTTTTTTCTTTCCTTTGTTAAAAAAAATCCAACAAAACAACAAACTGTTAAGTTATGTGATTACTGAAATCTGAAAATTCAGGACCAGAGGAAGTCAAAACAGTAGCTATAATTCTGGAAAATACATTCTTCTTACTCAAGTATGCAAGTGAGTGCAGAAGTAACAATACGGAATTTTAGAATTTGCACCATAAAAGATCAGATAATGTAATATTCCCCTTCAGGCTTTAATTTCATGGATTTTATTAAAACAAATCTTTTAACTAAAAAAATTTATCTGGTCTTATAGTGATCACTGAGACTTTACAGAGTTATCTACAGAATGTTATCTTTTATTATTCCATATAAAGTTTTATTATTAAAAGTAAAGTATCAGTTGAGTACTCTGTTTTCAAAAACAAGTTTGTCTGAATCTATTTCCTCTACACTAATAGAAGAAAAAAAAAAAAAAAAAAGCAACAATAAAAGCATTTTGCCTAAATGCATTAGTCTAATTAGGAGGTTAGGGCAGGAAAAGTGACACCACAAGAGTTTTTTTTTCCACATGTGAAAAGAAAAAAGAAAAGCAATCATGATTATTACTGGGTTTATTACTACTTAATGAAATTTCAATTACTGAACCTGACAAACAATGCTTAAGTGAGTTACTTTTAATTAAGCCAGCAAAAAAAGAGAGAGAAGATATGCTAAAATGTTAACATTATTCAATATTTGTAGTAAGAGATTATAGAGTCTGTACTGTCATTACTTACCTAACTTTATCCTAGCTGCACTTACAAATAATAAATCTTTTCAATACTGTTTACAGGAAGATTCAATTAAATGTATGTATAGCTAGAGCATAATATAAAATGTTTTCAAAGACCTTGCCAGTAAATGTAAAGTTATGGGAATTTTATTTTTTCCACATTCAGGGAAATTACGAATACAGAGCAAAACATCTTCATTTCCTTTGATTTTAACAAATTACAGAATAAGCTAATTAGGTCATGCAAGCTCTCTGCATGCTATATTGAATCTATTCATACTACACATTAAATCCTGAAATGGAGCTCTTAAAATCTAAGCAAACAATCTTTAATTATTAATCACATCTGTAGTCAATTTTGTATTGTAGTGGCAAAGCCTAAATGGGGAGGAAAGGCTAATTTACTACTGCATAGATCTCACACAAACTAAGATACTGACGGACTGCCAAAGCCTGAAAAGTTAGTCTCACTAAGTGAACTTCATCAGAATAGTAATACATAAAGTGATTCTGATATTGATTCTTGCATAAAGAGAGTCCAAAGTAAGTATTAAAAATTGCATTATGTTACCATGTGTAAGATGCAATTTTTGTTAGGATAAATTGTTATGCAAAGCTACTGTTATTCAGTCCTTAAGTATTTCTGAACAAACTTCTTTACCTCCTGAACTGAATTTATTAAAAAATCTGGATTTCAACAAATATTGACTGCCACTTAGTTTATTTACAGACTAGCTCAGAGTATCAAGCCTCATATAGGAATAATTCTCAGACCATGCAAAAGTCTGTCAGTAGAATGAGAGGTACACTCTTAGACAATACTTGACCTTCTTAGAACAAATCTTGCTGAGCTATTCATTCTCCAATGGAGCTAAAAAGTACTGTATGTTTTCTGGTGGAACAAAGAGCTTTTTACAGTAGTAAGGGTTTGTAGTGAAATACTTCTGAAATGTACTATTTAAATCTCAGGAGAGGTTATGAGGATCATGTAGCAATACCAAACTGGCCATATATCATTTGAGATGCTGCTAAAGAGGATGTGAATTTTAATTTTTGCCAAGAATTATTTTTTTAAAAAGTCCCTCCACCTTCAAGTGACATAACATTTTAAATTACTCTTATAAAAATCATGAAGCATGAAAGCATAAAATATTTTCAACATGACCAAACATCAACTCTCTATTTTTATTTCCACTAAATATAACCAGAAATATCAGACATATTTCCACTATTAGAAAACTGTATACTAACTAATTTGACACAGCAATACTATAGATCCATTCATATAGTAAACACTGCAAGTTAAACGAATCTATTTTCTTCAGTATCATCTAAAGAATATTATACTATCCACCATCAGTGAAAATTTTGCATATGGTTTGGGAGTGGGCCAGGGTCCTAGTGAAAAGGAATCCCTTACCTTCCCTAACAACTACAAAACAAAACTGCCACAAGTAGCTTATAGTGGACTAGCATCCATAAATACTCTCTGGTAGCAGGAGTTCAGATTACTGTCCTAGTTGTTCTAAAGCTGAAAAAAAACCCGTGCCTCACTTTCCATGAAATGATTTCCTGATAACTGGTGCTCATCACTCTCTGAAAACTAGAGTCCTAAAAACTGATACATCCGAATCATTAAAAAATGTAGAATTATGTAGTATCTCCAATAAGAACGCAGGCAGTAAATATTTTTATTGTAGCACCTCCAGCAGTTCCTTAGGAGTTGGAGGATACTTTGGGAAAACTGTCTTTGCTATAATCGCTTTTTTCCCTATGCTTTGCTGATGAAAATTCAGACAGTATGTTAAAAAAAGAAAATAGAAAGTTCTTCTACACTTAATTTTCTACAGTGTTACCTTATCAGCTTCTTGGAAAGTACAAGTACACAGCTGTGACATAATCAAGAGAACCAAGTTTGTACCCACACTGTGCCTTTGATCAAGGTGAAGGAAGAGAAGAGAAAGAATTATTAAAGTATAAAGAATGCATTAGGCTTCTATTTGCAAGTTTTATAGGGAAAGATGATATAAATTTTGTGATAAAGATTATAATGGTTTTAATAATGCCAAGTATGGATGGAATTAGAGAATCAGAACAATCCAGATTTCTGTTTCTCCTTGTGATATTTATATTACCCTAAGCTTGTGAGCACCTCCAGCTACCAAGAATTAATCTTGAAAAAACAATTAATCAAATAAACAAAGCAAATCATTATTCTGCATTCATGGAATCAATAATCTAATTTCATTTTATAGTAAAATGATCCTCATGTAAGCCCTTTCTAGAAAAAGAAAATAACAGCTTTTAATGTTTTGCTTTATAATCTGAAAGATAAAAGAAAGCCAGATAACTAATGTATCCTCATTTAGTGACTGTTTTATAAGAACTTTGACATAAGACATATGGTCTGTTGGGTTTTTTTTAATCCTTAATATTCATGTATTTGCATCACACTTTTTTATTTGCCTATTAAATGTTCTCTACCTTAACTGAAACTCTACAGAGGATAACATACATTGAATTATCTTTCCCCCACCCCCCCCTTTCTTTCCTTTCTTACTCCCTGTCATCTAGTAAAAAACTCCTAGTAACTATTACAAGATGCACTGTTAGTTTCCATTAATTTTGGGTCAGCTGCAAATAACAGAATTGTATACTACAGGGAAAAGGTGAAGTAAATATCTTTAAAAGTAACAGGGGACATAAGTATTTTAGGGTCTCATATTTGGCAACATAATACTGTAAGACTTAGGAAAAGCTTTATCTTCCTTGTTTTCTCCTTCTGACCAGTAGTATGAGAAAGACTTTTTTCTGCTGTGTACTTCAGTGGAGCTGTGCTCTCTTTACCTCTAAGCCCTTATTCAGCAATTTTCTCTTGCCGCTTTTAAAGTTAACAAGCAAATAGCTATGTCAAACCACAGTTTTGTACTGTGCTCATGCACAGTCAGCAGTAAAAACTCATGCCCTATTCCCAGAGCTACATTACTAGGGTGTAAAAAAGGAAAAAAAACAATTCTAAGTGACTACTGATTTGTTTTCCTTCATTAAAAAAACAAACAAAAAAAAGATTAAAAAGATCACAATTTACCATATCTGGAGGGACAATATTGACAAGAATAAAAAAATAACTTCAGAAGTTCACAGGAAGGTACTGTCAATAACAAAATGCTGTCTTTCAAATTATGTGACAGGATATTGAATTCTCCCTCTACAAAAAGTTGTAAGCAAAGATTGTTACTCTGTTGTTTCTCTTTAAGATCTTGCATAACAACTTAAGCTTTCAGAAATCAGGAGTCACCATTGTTGATTTTGTTTAGTGAGGGGGGCCTTCGATGGTAGCTTCTGCAAGAAGCTGCTAGAAGTTTCTCCTTTGTCTAGTGGACTCGTCTGGGCCCAGGGCAGACCCGCTGCTGGCCAGGACCGAGCCAATTGGTAGCAGAATGTTCAGTGATATTGCCTCTGTGATAACGTATTTAAGAAGGGGAAAAAGAAAAAAAAACAAGAAGATGTGAGGAAGCTGGAGCGGGGCAGAGAGGGGGAGGCACGAACCATGTGGGCCTTGCGGCCTCCACCCTCTTGCCTCCCGCTGGCCAGCCATCTGGGCCCGATTCAGCACAGCCCGGCTGCAAGAAATTGAGAATAGATGTGAAGAGAACCTGAGAGGCGTCTGCCTGAGCCCGATTGTGAAGAATTTCTTGTGAGAGGAATGGCTGCAGATGCCAAGGTCAGTGAAGAAGGAGGGGGAGGAGTAAAGTTGCTCCCAGCCAAGATTCCCCTGCAGCCCGTGGTGCAGCCCATGGTGGAGAAGGCTGTCTCCCTGCAGCCCATGGAGGCCCACGGAGGAGCAGAGTGGTGGAGCCCGTGGCGGATCCCAGGCCAGGGCAGGTGGGTGCCTGAAGGAGGCTATTGCCATGGAGGGCCTGCGCTGGGGCAGCCAGTTCCTGAAGGGACTGCACCCCATGGAAGAAATGACCCACACCGGAGCAGTTGATGAAGGACTGTAGCCTGTAGGAGGGACCCCACACTGGAGCAGGGGAGGAATGTGAGGAGTTCTTCCCCCGAGGAGGAAGGAGCGGCGTAAAGCAACTTGTGATGAACTAACCGTAACTCCCACTCCCTATTCCTCCCTTGTGCCACCTGGGGAGGGGAAGGAGGTAGAGATAATTGAATTGAAGTTCAGCCTGGGAAGAGGGAGGAGTGGGGAGAAGTTTTCTTTTTTTTTGTCCTCTTTCTTATTATCCTGCTTTTGTTTTCTTAATAATAATAATAATAATAATAAATATTATCTCCAAGTCGGGTCTGTTTTGCCCATAACGGTAATCTTAAGGATCTCTCCCTGACCTTATCTCAGACCTCAAGCCTTTTTGTTATATTATCTCTCCCCCATTCCCTCAGAGGGTGGGGAAGTGAAAGTGAGACTGCATGGCTTGGTCTCCAGCGGGGATAAACTATGACAATTGTATAAAACACATACACAAAAAAAAAAGATAGTATAATAAAGACTACAGAGGAACACACTCCTCCTTCTGTTATACCCAACTGACAAAGACATGTGACTGAGAAAGAAGCTGAAAAAAATGTGGACCATGTGCGGGTCCTAGTGTGAATTATTTCAATTTAAACTACACAAAACGGAAATTCCCTTATGATGACAAGTTAAATCATCAACTAATTATCTAGCCAGTTTTGAACTGAGCGAATGGACTTTATAGTTTTTATTTTACTGCATGCACTGATTTGCCTAAAGATAAGGAGATGTCATACATTCATATATTCGATGGAAAGAAAAAAAAATCAGGAAGAAAATGTTTTTTTAAAAAAGTGAAGTTTTGCTATTTTCAGTGTAGAACTTCTAAATTTTGCAAGTTTATGCTCATATGTGAGTTGGAGTTACCTTAATATAACAAGCCAGTATTGGAAAATAGGATCTAGCAGGCCAGGGACCTGTATTCGCACAAAAACATGCAGAAGGAGAAGGATTGTTTGAATCCCAGCTTCTTGAAAAAACAAGTACAAATTATAAATAGATATTATATAGTGTTTTATTTCAAGTCTCTTTCTACACTTAGGAAAATCATAAAAGGAATGAATGCAAACAGGTAATAGTATTAGATTTGCTGTATACTTTCAAACAGGTCTTTGCTTGCTCAGCAAGATTGCAGTAGGTGTGTTATTATTATCTTATTAACGGATGGGCAACAGTTCCATGGAGAAGAAATTAAGCTAAGCTGTATTTTTATGGTTTCCTTCAAGGTAATTTCCTAGGCCTAAGTTATAGCATCTAAACACAGCCTGACTTTTCAAAAATTGGTCAATGACTAGCAGCTTCTTTTTACTTCCAATTCAGTTACTGACTACAAAAAAAAAAATTGTGAAAATTAAGTGATTTACATACCTCCCTAAATTCAGTCTTAGTCTACCCTTGTGCACAAGTTAGGGGTGAGGGAAATAGCCAGAATATTTTATCCCATTTTTTCTATGTTGTTCTTCAATATCATGACTAGTATTCAGAACAAAAAAATATGTGTGTTTATACATTTGTAGAAGCCTTTCTATTGGTTCATGAAATGCTAAGGGATGTTTTTCTGAAAGAATAGCAAAGCTTTGAGAGTACTTAAGTGCCTAATTTCCTGGCCAGTGTCCTGATATTAGCTGCCATCTAGAAAGGAAATTAAGCTCTTCCTGGGTGTTACTCAGTGACTCATGTTGGGTTCCTGTTCTTTGGGAAAATCTTTAACAATTCTAAGAGGGCATATTAGCAGATAGATGATTCAAGGTTGGAGCACTTCCACAACTTTTGCCACTCAATTTCCCACTGTGCTACAGGTAAAACTGACAAATTTCTTCTCTCTCTTTCATGGACAATTGGAGAAAACAAAACTCAATTCAAGCTGAGAAAAGTTTTTTAAAGTCTTTTCAATGCATTTGGGGAAGGCTTTTATCATATAATCATAGAATGATTTGCATTGGAAGGAACCATAAAAATAATCTAGTTCCAATCCCCCTGCCATTAGACCATTCTTTCCATTAGACCAGGTTGCTCAAAGCCCCATCCAACCTGGCCTTGAATGCTTCCAGGGATGGGGCATCCACAACTTCTCTGGGCAACCTGTTCCAGTCTAGAAGCCAATATCAAAAGCTATTTTTTTTTTAAAAAAAAAAAGTTGTTTAATGAACTTGGTGAAAAATGTAATCCAGCTCTAATCAGAAAGCTACTCTATAAAATCCATTCATATTGTTCAGCACAGGAATTACTGATGTTTTATGCACTACAGAGAGCATATATGAGAAACAAGCTCTGGAAAAATAAGGTAAAGGCCCATATCGAAAGTGGATGAAGCATGACTGAATCTGTGCATGAAGAGTCAAAGTTGTACTAGGGATCATGCTGTGAATGATAACACTTGCTGATGATACTAAAACATCAGTGACACCAAAAAAAAAAGAGAGGCGGCAGTAAAACACAGAATGATTTACACAACACAGGAAAATAAGCAACTTGTACAAATCATCATAAAGAAATTAATGGAGACTGGAGGAAAAAGAGGAAGGAGGTGATACAGGGAATTAACGGTCTGCTAAATATTGCTTGATTTGGGAGACTAACTGTCTGCTACAGAATGCCTAACAATCCTGTTTGCCTTGATACTCACTTAAGCTTATCAGGGACTGGTATTTGTCAAGGACTAATATGTCTAGCAAAGGAATGTCAGTTCCACCACAAATAAGACCCCTGAAGAAGTATATGACCGCCAGAAACAGATCTGAAATGCTAACGCACGTGTTTTTTTTAATAACCCCGCCTCACTTATGCATATGTATGTCTCTATTGTGCAATCCTATGAATATGTATACCTGCACCATATAAATTTCTGGTAAAATGTGCTGTCGGTGTGTGTGCTTTTGGAGGAGCAATTCCCCACGCACCAGGCACTGAATAAACATGCCTGCTTTATATCTCTTTCCGAGTTGTAGAGTTTGATCCGCGCGTCAGAGGTGAATGCATTGTTCATGCCAAAGAAAGATATTGGAAGACAGAAAAAAAGGATCTGTGAATAGAAGCAAAACTCACACTGTTTTTCACAGTGCAAATAGAACAACAAAATTCTAGCATGAGAAAATAATAATATTGAACATATCCCTGCCCATTCTATTTTAAGACTCTAAGAAAGAACAGTGCTGTAAAACAGGAAATACTATGTTCCAATTTTGGTATGTGCGTTTATGCACACTAAAATGAAAATCATAGAAATAAATAGCATAGAAGACAGAAACTAGAGGCTCTTAACTGATTCAAGTTTAAGAAATGAAATAGGATATTTTAAAGAGATTTTCCAGTTTTTCTAGAAATCTTGGAAATTAAATGTAGTTACTAGAAGATGTTTACAAAAAATCCCAGGGATTACCACTGATTAATAGAAAAATGAGAACACAGGAATTGCACTGGTAGCCTAGAAGTGTTATATCTGCTAGTTAATAGAGATTTTAAGAAACTTAGCATGCATTGTGGGGAAAAAAAAAAAGTTAAAGAAATAGCCTAATAATTCAAGATCTTGGCAAGACACAGGCTAGAACTATGCAATGCAAAGTTCGAAAGATACAGAGAAAAGAGCTTCAACCTATGTCATCCTGTAACCCGTAACTAAACCTATCTGTAGCAGAAAAGTTCCTACAGCTACTGTGCTTCTACACTATCGAAGATCTTTAATAGTTGCACACAGTTACGAAGAACTACCTCCAGCCTGACCCAAATAGAGCGAACTACAGCACACAAACACAGGATGAGTCTTCACGTACCCTTGAAAGTTTAATAGTATTTAGTAGAACTGTGCTTATTTGATTACCTTCAATTACCTACTTGATTACCAACTCTATTTCCTCAGGACACAGGATCAGTACTATGTTAGGATAAGTTTTTGGATATGCAGGCGATAAGTCCTTGGAATCAAGCACTGGCATGTCTCAACAAGGAAATAATGGTAATAATTTCCCAAAGGATTTATAGAAGCGTCCAAAAGGAGAAAAATCAGTCCTAAGTTAAACTACAAAATAGAATAGTTGAGTAATCCTCAGACTTTCTCCATTAAAATATACTTTAAAAGTAGCAATACAAAGAAGAAATATATGTCTATGTTAAAAAATCTCATTCTTTCTTTGAAGAGCATGTCTTAGATATGCATATTCTATTTTACCATATTTATTGTACGATTTCCTCCTCTGAATCTCAGACAAACTCTTGAAATGCACTATGGAATGCTTAAATTACACTCGCTTGAACATTATTTGATTGCAAGCCATTCCATTTAAAAAATCTAAAGAGTCAGGTTAGGCTTTTTTAATTAAAAAAAAATAAAAATCACTGGTATCATAGTAATTTCCATTGACTTGTCTCTAGCACTTATTAAAATACATAATATAACAATTTAGTTTCCCATTAGCATTGCTATATCAAACCTTTGTGTGAGGGTCTGACTCATGCGTAATCAGCAGATAATAACTCTACGAGAGTCAGGAAGACCCTGTTAAATTGCTGTAAATGAGGAGAATCAGCCTACACTAGACCGGTCTTTTAAAACAAGTCTCAATTATTTTTCTTTTCAACTATTTGAAGCTCTAGGGAAAGCAGAAATCAGAAGACTAAATCTGGCTTCCTTTACAGCATAATAAACACGAAAAATCTCCATGTGTTGAAAGAAAAGAAAATATAGGAAATCAAAAATTAACAGAAAGAAAAGCAGAAACGAGTATATTTAGACATAGAACTAATCTGTGTAACTGTAAAACAAAGCGTTCCATTATTTTCAGTGAATGTACTTAAGTGGAAGACTATGCTAATACTGATTCCAGAATATAAAATCAAATACAGCAGCATGTAGAATCAGACTTCATATAAAGTAAAACTCAATTTCCATAGTGTCAACATAGTCAAGGAAGAAAAATTAAACCTGAAGAAATATAATCCTGTGTATTTTTGTACACTGATTTTGACATCAGTTGGAGAAATGTGTATCATGTCCTCTTCAGCATTTGGTTTACAGCAGAAGTGTTTTTCCAAGAAGACTGAAAGGATCTTTCCATTAATTTTTCAGTGTCGAAAAAATGAACTAGGAAGAACAGGTTTAATCTATTGATTAACAGTTAAACCAAGAAACTTCCTGCTTTCCACTGGCTAGTAGCTAATGAATGCCTAATTAACTGTAAAAAATCATCCCCACAGGACTGATTCAGATGAACATTGGTCCTGTGATAAAGCTAAATTGGCTAAAGATATTAATTAAATAAGATTCACAAGAAGTTAGTGGAAATTAGAATGGGTGGTGTCTTCCATTCAACAACTAAGTGGGAGGTTTCTGTAGAGAATGCGACAACAGTATGATGTAACAAAATTCATCATAATTTTTTACTTCTGACTAAAATAATGTGCCAAGTGGTTCTCTGATGAATCCATATGCAGCTTCAAGTATTTATGTCTTTTACTTACAGCAGTGCTCAGATGTTGGTTTTTGCCTTTGATCTAGTTTCTACCATTTTTTTTTTTTTGAAAGATTCTTGCACAAAATGCCTGTGAATGTTTAAGAGTATTCTCTCTGTTTGTAGGTTAAACATACATCATCTTTATTAAAAGAATCTTGTTGCTTTCATTCATATACATGGGTAAGTACACAATTACAGATAGGTGTATTCTTCTGGAAACTTTAAGGTAAATGGCTACCTTAATATGGTTAAATATATTTTTTAAAAAAAAGAAAAAGCATTTTGTTTCCAGAATTTGGTATTTTATTACCTTGAGATGTCACTAAACCTTGTGTTGGGAAAATCAAGTTAAACACATGCTTCCTTTTATAAAAGACAGGACTGAATTAAAGGCATCCCATTTCTTCCAAAAGCAGTGAGAAAGGACTGGACAGATACTCCTAGAATACACCAAAATAGACATGATTAGACAACATAATGCTAAGGACATACTAGTGACAGAAATCTGGACGGACTGTAAACCTATTTGAATTTTATACACAGTAGCACCCTATGAAGCTACTTAGGGTGCTTGGAAGTAGAGAGATAACTATAAGTATCAAGACTTCCAAAAAAGAAAATATACTCTTTGTGAAGGTGATTTTTTTTTTCTATTTCAGATGCAGAATTTTAAAATGTGTTGATAGAAAGATGTAGCTCTTAAAGAGTTTTGTAGGTATGCTTACTTCAAAGACAGATGAATTAAGTAATCAATGAAATGAAAATATTGACATAATTTCTCAGCCTTTTAAGGAAAGCTTGTATTTTAATAACTTAAAGTAAGATTCCAAAGGTTTGAATAACTGAGAGTTAAAATTAAAATGAGATCTTTTCAGTGATTTTTATCTTCCATTCATTCTGTGCTTACTTCATTTAAGCAAGTAGGAATGGATGTAGTTGTTATATAGTTACAGTCCAGGAAAATACTTTAAAATATTATCATATATTCATACTAAGCAGGCTTTGAGAACTGGAGCTGAACAAAGGGAGATGAATGTATTTAATAGTCAGTTCATCCCTAGGGAAAAGAAACATGAAACAACGCATAATGCAGTCAGGAGGTCAGAGGGAAAAAAAAACAAAGGTTTTTTTTTCTTGGAACATTGAGATGGATTATTATATCATATTACTCAGCAAACCATCAGCTTCATTAAACCACTCACGATAGTGTAATGAGACAGTTGTTAGATGCTTTAGAAAATGCTAGTAGGACTCACATTGCTGATGAAGGATGAAAAATAAGTTTCAGTAAACAGCATTGGTTTCTGCTCCTACATACATCATGCAGGAAATATGTCTTCTTTGCAGACAATCAGATGGTTATATCAACTGACTGAATATTGGAGGAAGAGGAGGAAAGTGCCTCATCCCGTTCATGGTAGCGTATGATACCATCATCAATGAAGCTTAGATTTGTTAGGGGATGTTGGGGAAACTATAGCTAAAGATCCATGGAGGTGTTCTGTCATGTTCTCTTCTGAATAAGGTGCCTCTTGCATGGCTTTTCTTAGACTTTGTGGAATTTAACGTTAGTTTTTAAACTGGTCCTACGCTCTCGATGGTAATAATCACGACCATCTACAAAACCACCATTGCTTAGATCCTAGTCAGTTTTCTCTGCATTTCTGAACTCTCTGTTGAAATGAGGATAAAATTTTTAAAAGTCCCCAAACAGTTTTATATATATGATAGCCACATGTGTTATAAAATAGTTCATCACATCCAGACCTAAAAATAAAATCACTGCCTTTCAGCCAACTAATCTTTAATTCTTCTCTCAAAAAGTGAAAAAATGCTTTTTTTTTTTATGCATGAAGCCTTCCTTACTTACCTATGTTATGTTGGTTCTAGCACAACATTATAAATGAAAATCTGCTAGAACACTACCTACTTAACTTTTTAAAATTAGAATTGATAAAATTTATTTCTAGACCAAAAATAGTCCACATTCCTGAATCCCAGCAATAACACACAGAGAAGAGAATTCAGAAATATATTAAAAAATTGGTGGAGATTAACAATATTTTTTCCTTCATGCATTGATTAGCTCAATACAGTAACAACATATGTTGGATTTAGGAGAGCTTTTAACATTTCAGTTTCATAGTTCAGTCCACCTGCTTTAGGTGGACTGTGATACTCCAATCTTTCCTTCTCTGCTGTGTTGAATACAAAGTCTAAATTGACTGCCACCTTTATTTTTAGAAATTACTGATGGTAATTGACAGGGTCTCTCGTATGAGTTCTCACACCAGAAAAGGATAAAAAAATAGTTGAGAGGCATGTTCTATCTGAGATATTTAAACTGAGAAACACTTGACTCCAAAATACTATGTAACATGTAACTTTTAATATTTAAATTTTGTCTTAAAGTTTTTTGCAGAACCTGCCTTCAGCTCAACAGTGTTTGCTTAACTTCATTCCTTAGTCATATAATGCTGCATTGCTTTGAATTATGGTACATTTTTATAAAAGTCAAACATCAGAAAATAAAATTACTCCTCCTAGTGATCATAACATAAATTTAAAAGTGGAGCCAAATTTTATGGGATTGAAAATGATGTGACTATTAATTTAATACAATGATTTTGTAGAAATACCAAATATACCATGCAGTTTGCCTACTGAAGCCCCACCAGTCCTCTCCACCACCAATCAAATACGTTATCCCATTGTGTTATTTTGATCTGCTAATGTATTTCAGACTAGAAGGCACAAATATACACTACACTGAACAGAAGAAATAAATGTGATGCCATATAATAGAATCTCTCCCAGAACCATAACATTACAGTAGAAGTTGTATTACTTTAGAAAGGATTCTCAGTCAGCATATGAAAAATGTGCAGTACAACATCGTAAAATAAATTGAGGCACATAGCCATGCACAGAGAAACAAACAAATAGAAAAATCCTCTTTGATGATCAAAAAGAGAATTTCAGAAGTTAAATATGGACTTCTGACATTCAACATCTAAACAGACATTTTGTTTTTAAAGTAGTAAGTTGGACTCAGTCCCTGCCTCCACTGTTTTAAATTTGGATGTGTTGCTTTGCAAACATTGAAGGAAGTCCAGCCCCTCCCCAAAGATTAGAAACTGATTTTAAAACATTAAGAAAACACATGAAAAGTGTGGAAGTTGCACATTCATCCATAATCTAGTTGAACTGTAGGCAAAACTAAATTTAGCTCTAACATCATCACTTTACTATTTGTAACTTTTTGATATGCACTTATTAATGTCAAAACACAATAGAGCTCTTACTAGAAAGATGAAAATTGAAGGGCTCAGCTGTTACTGAACAAGGCACTTTCCCAAGATTAATGCAATACAATATCTTCCCTCATTTTTTTTTTTGAGTCTGTTGAAAACTTGGATCATGGCGCATTTCCTGGCCAGAGAATTGAAGCTACACAGATTAGAAGAGATGGTAGAGGAGAAACAGGAAACTTTGTGCTAGTAAAATTAGGCCAGCAGCAAATTACTACTCTTCTTGCCCAGAGCAAGAATGACACACGAGCTGTGACTCAGGTATGTGTCTGAATTTTGATGCCTCTAGGGCATCTCATGAAATAATGCAGTTCAACTATTGCCCTTTTTGTGCTTAATAAAGGCTGGAATCATTTATTGGGAGAAAAATGTATAAAAGTTAGGTCTATTTTAAAATATATGGATGATTCCTAAGGGCCATAACTGACAAGTTGCCATTTTGTTTCTTCTTCTGAAGTAAAAGAACAAAGTGGCATACAATTCACTGGAAATCTACTGAGTTTCTTGAAACTCACAAGATTTAAATCTGTTGTGAACCTATACTAAAGATTTTTGAGGACCTTGACTGTCAAGAGCAGTGATCTTGAAAAGCAACTGGAGGAAGTACTTTCTGTTCACAGAGATTGACAAGTTGAGCAGCTCAAAACCAACTCAAAATTGAAGAAGGAAACTTGCCAAAAAAGTTGGATTGTTGGATAGAGCTACTGTTGGGTGGAAAAAAGTGAGTACCCAGAAAGGATGAAAGAGTAGATTTGAAAAGGTAAGGAATATTAATATGCATTTAATTAAAATCTAAGGAATTATCTTGGTAGACTAAAGATTGAGATTTTTATGTTCTCTGAATGGATTTTTTTTTTTTTTATTTCTGATCTTTTATTTAAATACATACTCCTTGTGGAAGTATCAAATTTGGTAAGTTAACCTTCTACCTTATAAAATATTTTGTGTGAGAATATATTTGCCATGTTTAACTATACTAAAGTCAATATGTAAGTTACATTGTTTCTCAGATCTTACAATATCTGAAATAAACTAACACAGCTGGCTTTACATAAGGATGGCTTGGTTGTTATACACAACTGATTGGAAGATTTCAAATTACTGTATTTGGAGATCTCTTCAACTGATGCCACACCTTTGTCTCTCGCTCTCTAAAGTTGTAGCTGCTTCATTACATAGGTTCTTCTCATATGTGAAGCAGACTCATGCCACTGATGCTCTGTGTGGGACTTGTAATTCAGTACAAGCTGAGTTTCAAGTTGCTCATCCAGATTTTGTTTTAAAAAAATCAGCTCTCCATCTCAGAGATCTCATAATCGCATTCTTGCTGCATTCAGACAAGACTGAGAGAAAGTCAGTAACCAAATACTTCTAAAAACCAGTACAAAGTCTCAGCTTTAAACATGAACCAGTTTGCTTTAGGACTATTTTGTTGATCACATTTGTATTTTATTTTAAAGCATCTTTCAGACACAGCTTGGGAGCTGTCTTGGGAACTGACGAAAACAGAATGTTACATAAAACAAAATTAATTCAGAATTTGCTTTTTCATTTTGGTTTGTCTTTTTGTTTTCAAATCACCTCCTCTCCTACTTCTGGCCATAGCTTTATCTCTTTTTTTTTCAGTGGAAGCAATTAAACCCTTCTTTAAGACTCTGAGTTTAGCTGTATTTGGATCAATTTAATTACTTGTGATTCACTTCTGACCTGACACACTAATACTTTTGGATGTCAACCTCAGAAGGAAAGCAAAACTAACAAACAAAGCAAGCCCCACAGAATCTGACCACTGTCTCAATGGTCCATCCTTGAGCAGGATACCTATAGATACTCAGCAGAGTCCTGAAGAAGGTATTAGAAGCTGGAACATCCCATTCAGATGACATAAAACATGCTCTTTTTCCCTTTAAAACAAAGTTTAAATTATAGATTAAAATGCTGTTGAAAAGTCATTTGCGGCCAAGGAGATTTATCTACAAAGGTTTTAGTGCTTACCATGAAAAAAAATTATCCATTTATCCTGTCTGAAACAGATAACATCCTTAACCATGCTGGAACACCCCCCTC
>WHYT01014646.1:84663-127083 GCA_009806455.1 Tetrax tetrax
CCCCTCCCTCTCCCACACCCCCACCCCCCGCCCCAAATTTCCATCAATCTGCATAATTCTGCCATTTTAAGTCATATATTGGAAAACAGGAGTCTAGGCATGTAGAGATAATTTTTTAGTAGAAAAACTAGGACACTCAAAAATATAGTGTGCAGAACAATAATGTTCAGCAGTATTTACTCTCTAAATGCAGAAGATGCAGGTAACTATAACATAAATTACACAATATTCAATGTAAGTAAGCTTTTGCATCTTGAAGAATGGAAAAAGAAATGCTTCTTAGGGACAGGAAAGTCTCCCTTACAGTAGTAATATTCTCTTAAGGAATTGTAAACTTGACCATGATTACTTCTGAATTACAAAGTCCAATAGAAATGGAATAGTTTAATGACAGTCAAGCTTAATCATTGTCTCTACTGAATTTGGGTTGACTCCTTAGCAGTTTATTTTATTTTTCAGTACATCCCTGAGTTATATACACTCTCCGCCAGGTGATCTGCTTCTCCACATGACCTGACAGTGACCAAGATGACCTTCTTCAACAAAGCACACATTCACCTGATAAATAATACTGTGCTTCCTAACAAACCTTTCTTTGTCTATATCCTTGAACAATCAGTGCTACAACAGTATCACTACAAGTTAACAAAAGGTAGATGAAAAAATAATTTACATACTTAATAAAGAGCTATAATGGATTTCTCAAAACAATAACTGGTATTTTTGTCCTGCTAAAAATTATGAACAGAAGCTTTACTGAAACAATAGCAACTAATGCTGTTAATGTAGCTGTAGTCTCTTCTTATAACTTGACAATATTTTATTGACAACATTATTGCTGGATTCCTATGATGATAAGGATGGGTCCTTTTGAATGATTAAAATTGTACGATTTTGGATTTTTGTGCCTATTTCCTAATTAAAAGGAGTAATATGAGTTAGGATTTCTATCCCATACAAAAATGTTTTTGATTTTGTAGTTACTTTGGTTAGGCTTTTTTCAAAGGAAAAAGTATAACGATGCTTATTTTCTCTTTCAGCAAGTCATATAAGCTAGCTAATGAAAACCTAAGCTTGTTACTTAATAATTAGTGTCATTCATTGTTTCAACGAGGTGTTCTAGTACACTAGATATATGTCAACTTAAAACCAGCTTTTTGATAGTAGAGGTTTTATTCACAGAGCTAGCTACACTTCATGCCATAAAAAGAATGTATTTATTCTAGTGATCAATAGAATTATGAAATTTAAAGCATTTTTAAAAAAAAAATTTCTAAATTTTTCCCAATCACACACTATGTTTCAAAGGTCTTACTGTAACCACTAGGATAGTAGAGAAATCAGAATTGTGATTTATTTTTAAATCTCATATTTAATATAATAAATTTTGAAGGTATGGTACCTTTATATGTCAATAAAATAAAATATGGAGGGGTCCAGCAGGTTTTTATTCACATCAGGAGCTTGATTTCCACTAGCCTTTAACAGAAACAATAAATTGCCTTAAGGAAAAGAAAGAAAAAAACATGAGATAAAAGAAAAGCATATATAGAAACAAATTATGCAGAACATTGAACTAATGGTGTGGATTTCTGGTGCTACAGTTATAGAATAATATTGAAGTGCTTTTTGACCACAACAGAAGATTTTTTTTCAAATTTAGGTGGTTTTGTTGACACAAAGATTTAGTCAGGAGCTGAAGTTGGCCAAGTCAAATAATACTTATGATTTTTCAGACTTCTTTTTTAGGATAATTCAGGCTGGAAGAGACCTTTGGAGGTCTCAAGTTTAAAGCAGGGTCATTTCTGAGATCAGGCCAGGTTGGACAGGGCTTTCAGTGATCTGGTCTAATGAAAGATGTCCCTGCCCATGGCAGGTGGGTTGGAACTAGATGATCTTTGAAGGTGCCTTCCAACCCAAATTATTCTATAATTTTATTATTCTAATTAAAACTAATAGTTTTATTTCAATGAAAGTGCTGTGCATATGTATAAACATAATAACATTAACCGGTCATTAAAAGGTCAGCAATGACTGAAAAAATAATTCATCTTTGTGAGCTCTCTTTCTCAGAATATTTGCTGTTTGTACATCTTACATTTTTGTCCTATATCTTGCTGTGTAAATTTTTGTTACTCATTACTTCAGATTCAAGACTGAAAACTACACAGTATACACAATTTATCAATATGTATAAGATGACCGTTCTCCTATACATTTTGAAGAGAAGATGCATCTTAAAGTGGAACTAACCATCATAAGAATAAAATGTACAAAACAAAACCATGTAACATTACACAAGAACCTGTCATGCCACTGTTTCAGTAAAGTTATAAAATTAAAAACTTCAGATTTAACAGTAGCTGAAATTAAATAATTTGTAGTAAATTAAGTATTTTCTGCATTTTTACCTCATTAAAATGGAAATTATCAACTCTATATTTGTTAATTTTTCATATACACAGGCAACTTTAATAATTCATATTTAGATTAGTTTATTATGCTCCTGTAAGTAAAACAGAGACTTGTTCAGCAGGTAATAGAATTTCCCCCCAAAATGAACAAAATATACAGCACTGTATTGCTTACACCAAAACTAGCTATAATAAAAAAGAAATCCAAAGCCAAAAATAATCCACAAACATAAAATAAATATCAGTAAGAAAAAAGCAGGTCTTCAAGAAGGGAGAAAAAAAAAGCAGGAAGTTCACCTTTGCTTTGACTGAAGTAAATGTAAACAGAAATCACTCTCACATGCGACTTATCATTCAGAATTCATCACAGCAGCTAAGGACTGTGAACAAAACACACATAACATTATTCTGCTCTCTAGAGTGTGATGGAACTCGATGCCTGACCTTTCCCGTAAAAGAGAGAGAAGATTTAAAGCCTTCATACTAAATTTGGCCTAGAAATTAACATCAGGTAAATGGGAGAGAAAATAAAGAGCTATTTTCAATGAACATATTAATGAAATCAACCTAATAAAACATAAATTAAGTTACATTATTTTTAATAATTGCAGGTAGAAAACGAAAGGATCTGTGAAGTTTTCAGAGTGTAACAAAGCAGCTTTGATGTGGGCAAACAATTAAGAGAATCACATACTTCTAAAATTACATGGCACAGTGTGTCACAGTAACTCATATCCAAGAGTTCCTATATATTACTAATAGTTGCAACTGCCTCTATCAGAAAACTACATTCCTGTGATTTTCAGTTCAAATAAAACTGAAGTTCTGCTTGACAGAATTCAGAACTTGGACGTAAAATCCTCAACAGCAATGTTTTTGAGAAGGACGGTTGTTGCACTGCCTACAGCTATGTAGGAAATTATGCGTGGGAGACAGAAGCCTCTTTCTCTCTGTTGATCTCAATTGGCAATCCCTTGAAGCTGATAAATACATCTTGGCACAGAAAACCAGCTTTTAAGCCCTTTCTTGATTTTCTCAGCCCAGGAACATCTAACAATTTGCTGTTCAGTGACGGGCAACTACCATACCTTATTACATCTTTCACCTTGTGTATCTATACTGAAGGAAGGAAATGGGAGAAAGTCTTGAAGTCCCATGGAATGTTCATTTTTTCCTCATCTAGCTTTTAGTGAAAGACCGAGTCGTAGAGAACAACTAAAACTAATCAACCAAACCAACAAAAAACCAAGCCTCTGCTCTGCCCAAAGTTATTAATTCTGGAGAGTTAGCACAGGACTTCAGTATTTTCTTTGGATCTCATGGCTAGACTTACCAGAAAGGAAAATTTTAAATGTTTCAAACACACAAGACATGGATAGTGAGAAAGTAACACTGCTGAATGGTCTTGTTCAAGCACAGTTTGAAATGAATGACTGATTCTCCCCACTGAAAACAATAGCATTTGTAGGTATGAGCTATCGTGAATCCTAAGTGCAGCAGCTACTCTCAATTTGGTATCAACAGCAGTATTTTAACGTAACTGTCTTCAATACCAAACACATTCAGAACATGCTGGCTTTGTACACTTATGAGAATAGCATGACCTACTTTGAAACAGAGGTTTATTACGCATGCATGACTTAACAGAGACAAAGTGAAACAAAGTAATGGATGAATAAAGCAGTCCACCTAGTTAAATATGAATGAAATTTCAATTCTCTTAATTTTGCCCTGAGTAACAGAGAGCATGATACTAGTCAAATGATAGCCAGGACAGCTGCTTTTTAGTGGAATCTTATTGTGCAGGAGTGCTAACAGCTTCTCTGGGTTCTGTAAAAGTAGAATTTACTTAGTGTATTACCTCCTAAAAATTATCCTCTGCTTTATACAGCTGATTTAAACTTTTTATGTAGGGAGGAAATTCTCTCTTGCATTTTGATGTACTGCTGTAGTAAACTCTTACACTGATAAGTTTCTAGGCTGTTAAATGATACCCTGTCTAAACTATTTTTGTTAAATCATCTCATTATTTTTACACCATTGCAGAGACCTCATATAATTTAACTAGGGACTGTAAAAAAAAAAAAAAGTTCAGATAACAGTAATAGTTGGTGGCTATTTCAAGGGAATCAATAAAATTTATTAACAGACTGAATTATGATTGTCATGATTTGTTTTCTTTGAAAATTTGAGAAAAAGAAATAATAGGTGTTTTCCTATCTCAAATTTTATATATGAATTATTTGCAAGTGGTTTTTTATGGAATACATTTCAAATACATATATATAAATTATTATAATTACAGAATATATGCCATCATATTCTGTGATTCCTAATAGCTAGAAGCAATTTGTTCCTCCTCTCCTTGACATGACAGCTACTTTTCCCAATAACAATGCATTTTCTGACAAACATGGTTTGCCATAATTTCTTCTGAGATTTTCTGTCTGTTTTAAGCTTCCTACTTCATCCATTAGCAGTCTCATTTTGCTAAAACTTCAGTTAGTACTATACTATAAAATGAATTCATGTATATATGTAAACTTATACCAGCTTGCAATTCTGCTGAATAATTGTTTTTTAAAAAAATGTTTATTACCTAATTAGAATGTTCTGTTACTGACCTTTATTCATTTTCCTAGAAAAATACAAATCTTAAAAACTAAACATCCTGAACAAGTACTAAGTAATTTTAACTAACACTGCTTGCAGATAGGTCAGATTTTATAACTTGATGTAACAGTAGCTCCAGGTGTTTCCTTGATATGTTGCAACTCCACACTAGAGCAATTCAGAGCTACCACCCTAACTATGCCACAATTTCCACTGGGAGATGAGGCAATCCATGATAAGGGAAATGTTTAGGGAAGTTCTAATCTGGAAAAATGGAGGGTCAGGGACTACAGCATGTACATATATCCTCTAAAAGGCTTGCCTAAATTCCTTTAAAAAATTGTTTAAAGAACAGTCCTGAAGTCACTTAATTCAGCTGCACACAGTCCTGAGCAATCTGCTGTATCTGACATTGCTTGAACCAGGAGGATTGTACTAGATGATCTTAAGAGGCCCCTTCCAACTTGAACGAGTCTGTAATTAAAATTGGAATTATCAATTTGAAGTATTTTAATTGGAATTAATATTGATTTAAAAGAGAATTAAAATTGCTCCCTTTTGCCAAGCATGAGAGAGAGTCATTTGTGGAAGTGGGCTACTCTGAATGAATCTGTAGATTGTTTCAGCACAATTGTCTGCTCTGCATCTGTACACCTGACAGTTTCCTGAAATGAGTTAAGCGTTCAGAGCAAGGCAGTAAAATTACAGGAGCACTCATCTTTCAACTAATATAGCTGTGTCATAATTTACCATTATAGCAGTATGATAATTCTTCTTACAATTGCAAAAAAACTATTCTGAAAAACAGATAAAAAGATAAATCTTAAAGTAATGACAGATAAAGTGCATTTTGCATTTGAAATAAAGACCATAATAACGAAAACAAGTCTGAGCAAGAATGGCTGAAGATTCCAGTACTGCAATCTAAAGGACGACCTTGTCTTTTCATACTAAGTTGCTTCCCACATATCTGTGTATGCAGCACTGACAGACCTTTCTCCCTCCATCTTTCAGAAAGAACAAGTCAGAACGTATTTGAATCTAGGACAGTTTTCATCAATTTTAATTTGCTTTAAATGTAGCAACAAAACATATTCTAATGAGAAAACATTATAACAGCTCTTATTTCTGTATTTTAATAATATTTCACAACTGAGTACACTTAAATAAAAAAAAAAAACCAAATCTATTAGATGGTCCTTACTTGTCCTTGAGGGAGTTTTTTTTGGTCCACTTATTCTCTACAGTCATTATTCTACATAAAACTGGGGGTATAATATTCAAATAAACAAGTCTTCTGCAACGGCTCTTTCTGCTCAAAGGTCACTTGTTCTTTTACATCTTCTAGGCCATTTGCCAACAGATGCCAATCAGTGACACAACCGCTAACCACTCCCCAGAGAAAGGAGGCACTGTGGAAGTAGACAGTCATTCTAAACAGCTACTAAAACTCAATGACTGAACTATGTAAGAATATCTATTACCAGCCTTTTGGCTTTAGATTTTGTTTTGTCTCCTTTACTATCATTAGCCATTTCTTAATATGTATTGCACACTAGAAAACATTGACCGTTTGCCGCCACACAAACAGTCTTCTCACACACTATGGTATTATTCACCATCACCCAGGACTCTGAAAAGTATCACTACAGATCCTAGGAGCAACAAAAGGTCATATAACTATTTTTCAAATGCCAGCCATCCTGTTCGTAAATGCTCACAGGACAAGTAAAAGTTACTGCTTTCATAGTGTCTCCAAAATAAGTAAGTGTCACAAAGGATTTATGCTTGCGATGCAATCGTTCCTTATTGCCCAAATCCTCTAGCGGTACAGAATTGTCTGTCTGTCTTTCTTTTACTATAACTCCCACCCTCTCTATAGTAAACAATCCACATTATTGATGTTTATCTGACATACTGAACAATGTCCTTAGCTTAAAAAAAATTGTAGGCAAAAAGTAAACTAAAACATCTTTTATTCTTAGGATAAAAAGCAAAATAATATTAATAAAATCAATATGGAATGAATGAATAGATCAGGACATGAGAAAGTTGCCTGAGAATGAATAGGGATTTCTGTTTATCTCCATTGTGTTTTTAACTGTAAAGTTTTCCCCACATCTTTCTGTCTCTTCTCCCTCAGGATAGAAAAATATTCCACAGAGTTTTCCCCATTCAGTCCCACAGCTACAACCACAAACAAGGCTGCATATTTATATGCCAATTAAAAATGAGGGTTTTTTTTAACGGTCCTCACATGAAAAAAAGGTTTATTTCCTAATGAGGTCTTGATGCAAAAATATTCCTGTTCCCCCAGTGCAATAAGAAAGGTACATACATCTTTGCTTAGGACTGACTTTCACTATACTTTTACTTCTTGTCACTAAACAGAAAAACAGGAAAAGGTTTTCATAGTAATAACTGCAGTCTTAATTGCTCCAGCTAAAAAAAAATCCTTGTTCATAGAAGTTGATCTTGTACATCAGATAGACATAGATAGATTATAAAAATATTATTTTGGGTTCTGTGTAACCACCCAACAAGCCACAAGCCTCATCAATTAGTAATGAAAAACTAACATTCTCTAGCACAGTGAAAACAACGGCTAGTGGTCATTAATATCAATTGTCATAAACTCCTCTGGCTGACAAGAAGCATATCCTTTAATTGCTGTAAATGCTTCGATCCAAGCATAGTGTACTTGGAGTACTGTATACACAAGTGTTCTGCTATAAATTGTATAAGAAAAAGAACAACAGATATCTGTCTATTAATTTATTTTTTTTGAACCATTTGGTTACTATTCAGTGCACATCAGATCCAATATGATATTAATCAACTAATTACCTTTTGACAAAAATCCAAAATGAAAATACTTAGGCAATCAAAACACAGACAGACTGAAAAAAAAAATGGCATCACTGAAGGAAAGACACTAGGAAGAACAGGATGATTTATGTAGAGCTATGGTGTAGGACACCAAGTCTCACCTAGAAGGGTTATAAAAAATAAATAAATAAGAACTACAAATATTCAACTACTGGGTACTAGACCTCTGCTTAGCCTCAGCACTTAATTGTGTGCTGTTTGTCAAAGCATTTTTGGCTCATAAGCTGGATTCTAAATAAATATATTAACTTGTTTTCTATAAAATAGTGACAATTCAATTATTAGGTACAAACAAGTAAGCAAGATTAAAACATTCTGCCACTTAAAAAGATTTCTCAGACTTTCTTGAATTCTATAGATATCTTCTTTACATATAGCACAGATGAAGAAGTTTCATTCAATTGCATTTTTTAATTTTATTTTTTAAATAAATTGTTGAGTTCTTATTACGAAATTTGTTATGAAGTGTAAAATCTTGGCTTTGTTGCTATTAAGACCTACATTGCACAGATCGTGTGTTCCTTTTCCAGTTAAAATAAATGTTTTTTTTCCAAAAGAAAAGTTGTCCTGTTTGTGAAGATACCCTTTATACATCTGATATTACTCTCTAAAATATACTTATTCTTACGTGAGAAATAATTCATAAAAATTCATAGAGGGCCATAATTCAGAAAAATATCTGCTTATAGTTCTTAAAAGAGTACAAAATTTGTCAAATAGAGTAACTACTTGAGATTTTTAGTATGTATTTCCAGTCTGTTCCTCAGAATTCCACTAATCTCAGAACAAAAAAAAAAAAACAACTTGAATTATTTTTACCTGGTTAAAATTAGTATTTTGCTCCTACAAAACAAACTAAAACTCAGAAATACCAACATTGCAATGTCAAAGCTCTTTACTTCCATTTTTCATAATGTTGACCTTCCATACAAATACAACAACTAGAATGACCCATATTCATCCATAATAGCTAAGGCACAGAAATCCTAGACATTTGCTACATGGCAAAATACATCTATAAACTTTAATATCATGATAATGATGTGAAGAATCTTACACGTATCTTAATAACTCATAATTTTAAAGATTGTCCTTCCAGTTAAATTATTCCTTTATAGAATAAATTTGATCCAGAAAAGAAAATTTCCATTCACAATAGCAGAACTGAACATAGAATATTAGTTAATTAACTCAATGGATAATAATCTGTAGAAAAACAGAGAACTCTCACCTCTTTGGATACAAGGCAACACCAGATTGTTATTAGTCTATATGAGTCTATAAAATGCTACTATGCTAGTACTGTCTAACTATACTGATCAAGTCATAATTCTTTATGTAATAAAATCTTTTTCCATACTTTTCCCCTCATTCTTCCTTTTAACAGATTTGTTTTATAACAAAAAAAAAACCTTCCAACTGTAGTTCCTTTGTCTATTCAGCATCCTTGGAAAAAAAACACCAGATGGCAAACCAGTGTTCAAGTATTTTATTTAACATGTGTAGTATAGGTGAAAAAAATCTGTACAGATCAGCATGAGGCTCTTTTTCCTAACTTACTTCCTCTCTGATGAATATTAAATAATTCATAAGAAAAACTCTATTCACTACAAGTAAGTGATCAAATTCCACTCAAACGGAAAAGAACAGACTTTAAGAAAAGTTTCTAAGAAGGCAAAAATACATGGCTAAAAAAAAATACCTACAATTTAGTTCAAACTATGAAACAGGATAATTTCAGGAAAAATCACTTAAAAAGAAAACATTTAGAAATGCATTACCATAAAGTTCAAGGACTTTATGGTTGACTGCGTTGAGCAACAGATACTTAGTGAACTACACAGAAAGTAAATCTGTGCACTTTTTAGGCATATTGTAAATTTATCTGAAGTTCAGCACCATGCTAAATAAAAAGGCATTATTTCCTACACTTTTGAGGTTTAAGCCAATTCCAGTAAAAAGTATGTGCTGAATGAATCAAAATATGTAAACTTTAAGTATTTATTCTTCCCTTGCATCAAGCAGGACACAGTGATCAAACAGAGGAATTGTTTTATGAAGTGATATTGACATATTTCAAAAAGATGACAAGTAGTGCAAGAGTCAGCTTCCCATTTAGCAGATCCCATCTGATATCCATTATGTGCTAAATGAAAGTTCTTTGCAATGCAATCTTTGTAATTGCAATCTTTGCAATTACTATTGCAGGCTCTAAAGCCTCTCCAGAAGTTCACGAATACCTAAAATACCCAGTTAACAAACATTAAATCTACTCTGAAGTCAGTTGTTGGAATGGCAAAGCTTAAGGCAAAGGATCTTTCCTTTCTTGCTTAAGAAGGCATCATAACTTGCAGATGTTGTGCATTCAACTATAATTGATAAGGAAAGCTTAGGTATGCTTAAGTCTAATTTAGATTTTGCATATGTGGATATATGAAGAAGTTTTTTGTATAATTTTTATTTATTAATGGAATTGTTTCTGGAACTGCTCATTCAGCCATTCTTATGTAACAAAAACAGTTATTACATGCTCTAAATGTAAAATAAATCCATTCTATGTTAAAGAGTCATTTGAAATCATTCATTCTATTACAGAAATTATTTAAAATATTTTCTGGAAAAAAAAAAATGTATCCTCTGTCAGATAGAAACAGAATCATACATGCAAGATAAAACGTTAAACAGATACTTCACATAGCTGTGAGCAAGCTAATTTAAAGCATGTTTTCCTGCTAATGTAATAAATATTTGATTAATATTTTCCTCTTTATATTATTATATTTAACTGATGAAGAGCACACAGTTGTAGAAAGATTCAAGGACTGCCTTTAAGTAATGTCATTTAAGTACTTTGCATAATGACAGCTGTCATGACCAGAGATATAATCCAATGCAGCACAGTCTAAGCTTTCTCTTGTAATGTTTTTTTAATCAGAACAAAGACAATTGTTTACATATATAGCTAATTATTTGATAGAACTTCAGTCCTGAAAGCCAACAGACAGTCAGAATTTTTATCCATTTTTAGGAATAAAACCAGAATTTGAGCCTACAAAATTATTCCACTTATTTGGCATGCTGTGAATCCTCACTGACTTTCTAAAAGTAAGTTTTCATGTTCTTGACAGATCAGAAAAGTGGTTGGAAACGTATTTCTACCAAGTGGAGAAACTCATACTTTTATTAATCAATATCTGGTAGCAGAGCTGATAAAAAACGTATAAAATTAGAGAGCTTAAGTACTGTAGCATGAAAAATCCAACTGTCAGTATAGGAAATATATATTTCCAAAGATAGATCTCTTTTTAACATGAAATACTGAAGTTGAAGATATAAAGAACACAAGATTCATGTCTTCAGATTTGGTACTTAGAAATAAGCTCAAGAAACATGGGTTAGAAGGAATAACTTACAATTAGGACAACTATTTAGCATATTAATGCAATAAGTTTACTTTTAATACATGCCTTTAATTTGTAACAGATAATGAAGTATATGAAAGCAATAAATCTCTACAAGGTGGATGGTTCTATGCCATATTTATAATTTTAACATCTCATAAGTATAAAAATATACCAACAACATTATCTTTCTATTCATTTCACTTCAATGATGATATTTCCAGGATAAAGTGAACTTACAAGTAGAACTGACTAAAGACACGTAAACCATGCCCTTGTCATCCTCTGCCTCTGGTTGGTTAACATGTGCACATAAAACTATTCTATTCTATTCTATTTTCCAATTTTTTTTTCTGCTTCCAACTATAAGTTGCATTGGCTTTAGGAAACCATTTCTATTTTCACAGTACAGATAAGTGAATCCTATTTTGCTGAAGCTGTTAAATTAAATAAGGTTTTCTCTGTAGAAACACTTCAGGATTGCAAAACAGGCCTCCTGTGCACCCAAGGGAGTAAAAAACCAAACCAAACCAAAGCAAAAAACAGCAACAACAAAAAAAAAACAAGCAGCATCACACGTTATTACATTCCACCTACTTCTGTGGAAGTTCTTTAAGTCTAAAGTCACTAAACAACATGACCAAAGGCAGCAAGATCTGAGATTTCAGTAAATCAGAAATTTTTCCTTTGCACATAGGGTATGACAAACAGGCCTCTTGGCAATACAGCTAATTGAAACTATACAGAGGATAAGTGGATCTCATGCAAGAACATCCAGAACCTCATGTTACAGTAAGGTGCAATCCAAAGATTTCCATTAGTTTTTCCTTTTTATTACAGCATCAAGATGAGAACACATTCTGTACATCTTAAAAAGTATTGTACATTCCTTTCTTCTGCTGGACAGCAATTATATTACTTTCCCAAACAGAAATTAAAATGTATATTTACCAGTTTTCCTTGCATTGGTTAATCAGAGGAAGAGGATACAGACAAAAATGACGAAACAAAATGCAAAGACAACCCAAATTTGTATTATTGTCACATTCAAGCAACAGGTATCTGATGACTATTTTTTGGTTCCTTAAAAATGCATGTAATTGTAATAGTTACTTTAAAATGATCAATAATGTTTATACTAAATTTGGATTAAGGGGCCTCAACTTAAACAAGCATTAAATCAAGTATTAAAGAAGTATTAAACTTATAAGTATTAAATCTTAGTCAAACAGAACAACCTCACCCAGATATATTCAAAGGATATCATCAGGACATCAACAACTCTTTTGCTCTGCACATAGTCCATATATTCCAGTTTTCCTGACTTTAAATAACCCCAAATATTTTTTAATCTCAAGTCTTGGTTGAGGGATATCTTACTTTATAGTGGTACTCCTTCTGTCTACATTTCCAGTCACTAAAATATTTGAGACATAATCAGTTTTATAATGTTGTTACAAATATAATCCACTGAAAGTACAGGATATTATTTATGCTGTTGCCTAAAATGTATAAAGACCTGTATCCTCCCTAAGCAACAGTTTACAACAACTACTAGCCAACTCCACCTGGAAACAGATTTAAAAAATATAAAAATATAAAAATAAATCAGAGTCAGACTTCTGTAAAAGTACAACAAAAGCTACTTAAAACATTCCAATGCAAAAAGGAAAATGACTAGTAACAACAAACCTAATTAACTAATTCCATTAACATGGGATTAAGATTTCCCTTGAGGATTTAGTGTCTTCAGTGCCACAGAGCAAGACAATTTACAGTAGTATCCTGTAATTTTTTTCATTATCCAATGAAAAGTGAAAGAGGGGAAAATTATAATTTCAGGGTGACAGACAAAAAAAATGAAGCCAAACCATCCAAGTATGTCTCAGTATTGATGTTCTCTTTATTTACATAGGAAGATAATTCATCTACAGTAACAGTATGAAAGATGTTTGGTAAACAAGTCACCCTCTGTTTGGTTTCTGAAAAACTGCCTGTATTGTCTTTGCTGAATTATTCTCTTGAACCTTGTATCAGGTAGGCCCTTCAAAAACACATCTTGCTCTTCACTTTTCATGGTTATTAAATTTAAAATGCTTGATCTATTTGTTGTATTACAATAATCAGTACCCTAAACTAAAAGTGCGTGATCTTCATATCCAAGAGATTTTTCACCATAAAGTATATAGTCAAAGAGATAAATCCAGTAGCTCATCAAACACATACATCTAGTAGCTCACATTACCAACACTGACTGTAACAAAGTCTTTTAAGTAAGTTAAAATAGTTCTGGGAATAACTTTCCTTCAACAGATGAATTGTTACATTGATTTCACATTACATATATGATTTTAACATTTTTTGTTTTCTCATCAAGATCACGTGACACAATATAGTTTAAAAATACATAGAAGCTACTAACTTTTTTTTTTCTGCAGGATTTGAAATCCTCTTAACACATTCCAAACAACCATAACAACATCTTAGTATATATGTGCAAGCATTAAGCTCTTTTTAATCCACATACTAACTACAGAGATAAAGCTTTACTTACCTGATCCCCTTTTGGTCACAACCTTCAAGCTCTGAGTTAGAGTAGCATACAAGAGTATCAAGTTGGGAATAGGAGCTTTCATCTTCTGTCTTTCTGTGGCTGCTTCCTAGAGTACCAAAAACAAGAAAGAAACACCGATTTCTCATTGGTGCTGAAGTAACCTTGAAGTAATTAATAATAAGCTGGCATTGTGGAAAAGCTGAATACAGTGTTTGTGAGTAATTTAATGCACCAAAAATGATCTGTTGTTCTTTAAAAAAATCACTGAAATCACCATTAAAACACATGCATATACTACATTTAACCCTGGAGCTTAAGTTCCAATTTTGTCTAGACATTGAAAATTCATTGGGTCCTTGTTAAAACTTTCTAACAGACCTCCTGAATGAAGTAACTTTGATCAATTTATTCTATGAAAAAAAGTGTGATCTTTTCACTAAACCTGCAAAATAACATCTAGTTATTTCTTTTTATAATATAATCTATTCTCCTCCACAACAGAAAAAAAAAAAACAAACCAACAAAATAATGCCCTTCTTCATTAGTTTTACTTCCATTTATTAATTCCATAGATTGAGCAGAAGATTCACAATGAACAATTAATTGAAAACAAATCCAGTCATCTTCTTAGGAACAGCAAAATGGGAAACATAAGAGAGCACCAGAGGAACCAGCAGAGACTCCTGTAACTTCCTTTTAGATGAGCTGAAATCCCATAAGGAAGTTCAAACTAACATATTTGCTGCACTAAAGCAGAAGTTAATGTTAATAGGATGGGAGAGAGGTGGATCACAGGCTGTGGCTCAGCCTTCTCTCTAAGATGTGAATCAAGGTTTTGCATTTCTATTACTCGTTTCCTCTGGGGATTAAGTGGTATAAGCAGCTGGTGAAAACAGGGACTAAACATTCTGTTAATTCACCACATAACTAAGGAGGTGTCATCTAGTCATGATCATTATCAGCTTTGTTCTGGAATGGTTGATGGAACTAACATCCCACATTTCAATGTCTTAAAAGGAGAATGGGAGGCCAAATCTTCTTTTGTCTAGTCAAACTAGACAGTAGAGTCTATGCATGCTATCTATATTCATTGCAGTATTTTATGCGAAAATATTCTTATCTAATGAGAGGGAAAAAAGGGCTGTGATCAATGGTCCTTTAATATTCTAAATAAAGGCCCAGATTAAACCAATGTGGTTTTGATATTGACCTCTGTTAATCACAGTACTGTACAGCAACTGAAAAAAATTCTCAAAAGGAACCACAGAGTACAAGCTTTGATTTCAAAAGAGACCATGAATCTTTTGCACTTTCATTGACAGTCAGGTTACTGAGTACCCAAGATATTTTTTGAAAGCAGTATCCTAAATATCTTCATCTTAGAAGAGAACAGGTTTGAAATAAGAAATAGTGGGGGTGTAAAAGAGCACATTATAGGAAGAATTACTTAAACAATGATAAGTTCATATAGAATCCATCTTATAACTACATTTCATGACATTTGAGAACTAAGCGCAAACCTATTGCATTCATTATTAGGACTTTATTAAAGATGAAGGAGTGAGAGAATACAATTTGACAACAGTTTGCGATATCTTATTTTTTATAGCAATATTTATACTCACAGACAAACACACAAGCATTAATATGTTTGCTCATTCATTGGCTGTGAACAAACTTTAGCATTTTAGCATCACAGGTGAAGGACTATCATTTACCTATATTCACATGCAACTTCAGAAAATTTTGGCTATAAATTGCTTATCAACAAATAAATTAAAATATGAAATACAGGATTTCTGTGAGTTAAATTCAGTGCAATAACATTTTTAGATAAGTTTCAAATTTAACCAAGTACCATGACCACTGGCAGTTATAAATAATATACATCCTTAGAATTTTAGAAGATAGAAATGAAGATTAATTTTCCAGGGGCACAGTGAGCAGATATCACAAAGTGTAATGTCACATTTTACTGCAGACCTGAGTCAAGCTTTCTAAAAAAAAAAATCTCATTTCTCAGTCACTGCACTAACTGATGCCACAGGAAATCCTGAAGTTGATATCTCCAGCCTCCAGGGTATTAGTGAGAGTCAGCACCTTGCTCTGTGTGAGCCTAATAAATACTGTCCAAAGAACCACAGGATCTTACAGTGCAATTACAAATTCACTAAATAGATTCTGACTGTGAAAGCAGATCCAAAACCATCTCTTTTGACCATATATCAAAAGATGATATAGCTGATTACTGTGAAAGAAATGCAAATACACTAACATTTGTGAATATGTATGTATACATTTGTATGTATGTATTCATATGTATTTATAAATATTTTTGTAAGGAAACCACGCAGTAGCTATAGAGCCTGAAGTTATTAAAGAAAGCCTCAGTAAAAACAAGAATATTAGTAAGGAAGTTTAACTAAATCCTTCTTTTGGTCCATGCCTGTATCATTCATTGAAGTTGTAAGGTCAACAAAAAGAGCCATATTTATCACATTGGTATAGCAAGGATTGTATTTTAAACATGTGATGCCACCGTGGAAGCCATTCTCATGTACATTTATTCTCAGAGATTTGAATCTAGCTTAAAGGCATAAGCAAAACTGGCTGTTGGCTTATGGCACATTGCTTGTGGTCAATCGCCAGAAAGTAAAGTCTGCTACTGTCTTTTAAAAACCAGAAAGTGCTTACTGCTAGAGGGGAAAAAAAGGGAGGGGTGGCTCCCAGCAGCCATTGCCCCCTTGCAGCAATATGAGCAACAAATCAGATCTTACATGGGTTGTCCCAAGAGTCTTCCAACCCTTCTCTTCTGTTTCCACTTCCTTTCCTGCAAGAGGAGAAGTTTTTCTGGTCTTTTCTTCATTTTAAAAATCAAAAGCTCAAACAAAGAAAATGGGAAGTTAAAGATCAGTATAGTGGAGCTGGTGCCTTATCACTTTGGAAGTTGTCTGGGAGGTTTCAAAGTCTGCCTCACATCATTTGTATGACTGATTCAAAACAGGTACTTAATATCTCATGGAATACCTCAGCCACTGACTACTCTAGAAAATGTTGCCCTAGTGAAATTGGTTGTAAAAACAAAATAAGCAAGTCAGAAGAAAATAAAAAAGGAACATCCCAAGGCGGATCCCACAACTAGTCCACAGAAAATGCCTTCACTGCTGCAATGAGTATGCCTGAGGCCTAGATGCTGTAACATATTCAGTTAGGTTTTAAACTGAAAAACAAAATAAAAGGCATAATACTGAGAAGTCAAATTCTTAACACTACCTGGAGTGTGATATCCCACGAATCAGAAACACCGTTCGTTCAGCAATTAATTTTTTAAAGAAGAGAATGTTTCGCTAGTCATTAGCATCTAATTTTTTAAACAGCATCAAGAAATTCTATTTTAACAAGTAGAACAAGTCTGCTGTTTCTTTAAGCAATAGGTAGATAAACAGCTTACATACACATCTACAGAAGTCCTTTTTAACCCCCCCTCACCCACCCCCAACTCGGTTTTCAGTTACCTCCACCAGAAAGCTAAGACAATGTATGGTAGTTATAAACTTAATCGCTGCTTTTTAAGTTTCATCAATGTTAGCATGTTTTACATACTCTTTGACTAAAAGGACTGCTACACTTATGAACAGTAGACTAAAAATATCTTTTAGAAACAGGGATTTTTAGTTGCTATTTTTTTTATAAGGTAGCAAGAATTGAAATATTTTTTCATCTTTAAGCAGTATTCAAAACTTGTAGTGGATTGTTTGTTTGCATGAACAACAACACTGAAAACATGTTGAGTATTCCTGGACAAATATATTCCACCTGAATTTGAAACAGGCATATTATTAACTTTTTAAAAATTATTTTGTGTAGAAGGTGTCATTGCTTGACAAAAAATTGACATAGAAAGCCTCTAGTATCTCTGTCACCAAGTATCTAATTTTCTAGTTGAGACAGAAATAGAGATACAGCTGTATCTCAACACTAACATTCTTTGGGGAAATGCTTAGAATGTTTTTTTTTTTTTCCCAAATTGTCATAAATATTCAATGTGAAGAGAATGCATACACATACACACATGCTTCCCAAAACAGCTCAGTAGAGATTAAATTAACAATAGTAAGGAAATTCATAATAAGGCAAAAAAAAAGGAAAAGAGAATTCTAATTTCCTAATTTTACTTATGTTCATTTTGGACCTTTCCCAAAACTTGAATTAAACTTAATTGAAGTACAAAATTTTCCATTGGCTGAGTCCCTTAAAATAACTTTAATGGCTTGATTCTCAGTTAGCCTATAAATGCTAGCAAGCTTCCATTACCTAATTATCTGAAAATAATTTTTCTTCCTGTGCTGCCTTTCTAACTTTGAAGAGTATTGTTTTACACATGTTCAAAACTACTTCATTATCTTCCTGCATCATATCCCCTTCAAAGAAAAAAAAAAAAATTAAAAAATGCAGGATCCCGTGAACCTTGCAAAATACTTCATGACTGTTCTGTGGCGATCGTGTGACATCATGAAAGCAAGATTAGTCTGCTTTAAAAAAACAATCAAACAACAAAAACCCAAACAAAACAAAACTAACTATTCACTTAAGCATGTGTATTTTCATGTGGCAGAAAAGCCTTTAAAAAGTAGAAAAATCTCATAGTTTTTAGTTTCCCTTCTTGACAAGTGACAACTAGGGTAAGCAGTGGAAGTGTCTTTCTTGGTGCCAGTATTGTGGAATGATGCACAACTATTCCTGGCAAATTACAAACGAGTAACAAAATTGCAAAGAAACATCACCTGAATGCTTAAGAAACAAACAAACATGTCAGTCTTTTTGTGTGTCAGTTCTTTACAAATCCCTGAACAGCATGCTATTAGATCTCACAAAGTGTAAAGGACAGTACAAAATATTAGTGTAGTATTAGTAAGTATCTTTGGTAAGTCCAGAACACAACTTAAACATATTGAAATAAATTGTTAAATTGCAAGGAAAAAGTAAAATTAGAATCGATGTGATTTCATAAACAAGTGTCAATTCATTGTCATGATCTGCTACATTACTGTCCTGGAACAGAAAAGAACCCTAACAATACTTAAAATGTTAGCTAGAGGAAAAAACCACCTGTTTCAAAGACAAAAGTCCATTAAAATAGTCCTTTCCAGAGTTTTAGAAAACAAAAAGATTCAGCAATCAAATTCTGAAGAACTCATGAGAAACCAGTCACGAGCACCAGGAAGGCAATAAGGCACTGGCTTTCCTTCACAAATCAATCCTGGTCCTCCATGCTAAGTAGCATTCCTAAGTGCGAGAAAGCTGTGACTCTCATGACAAAAAACTAAAAGGAGATGATGAAAAAAGCAGTAAGGATTGAAGGAATGGTGAGAGTGTTTTAAGCAGCAATAACCAGAAGCCAATATGCCACCTGGTCAGCAGACTAGGCTGTGAAAAGAACTCAGCAGAGTCCTTTGGAAAGGCTTCCAACCAACTGCATAATCACATTTCCCATTAATCCTGGCACTCGTTACTGTCTTCTTTTAAAGATACTTTTTATTGCTAAGATTTTCATCTCCTTAAGACTCCATTGATCATGCAAGGTACAGTACACACGACAATTTGACTGGATAAATTTAAAATCATTCCACGCATCTCTCTATATAAAAATATAATCAGCCATTTCCGAGTTTCCATTAAGAAGTATGTATCATTTAAACATATAAAGTAGATAAAATGATTCTACAAGCAAGAAACCTTATGTCAGAACTAGAAGAATTCTGATGTCTGGTTCAATATTCATTTTCCTAGTCTTGTCTAAAACAGTAATGTCAACAATAGCATTTGCTCTAAATGTGATAGACTAGCAAACATTTATATTTTTGCACACTGTTTACATTGCTTAATGTGTTCCTGATTATGTCATTAAGGGACTTTTTTGTGTGATAGGTAATGGATAAGATTTGTGGATAGTGCTTTTTCTATTAAGAGACAAATAAATTGCAGCAGATTGCAGATACCTGAAATGTAACACATTATATCCTTGAGAATCCTCTACTGAAGAAACAATTGAACATCTCATCCCTCTGAACCATGGATTAAAATAGTTACATAGCTGAAAACTGTCTGACATAGACTTTGGGGAACTGCTGTGGCTAAGAGGAGAAAGTACAACTTCAGGAGAGACATAAAAAGGGAAATGAGAGTGGCTTTCCAATGGTCTCATAGCACCTTGTGGGATCCAGGTCAGCAGGGCACCCTTCTCAGATGCAGATGATTCACCAGGGCTGGCTCAATAAGTCAGAAGTGCTGGTGCAAAAGGGACAGGGGAGGAAAGCCTTGGGTAGCGTGCCAGTGAGTTACTTACTTTCAGGGTAAGGGAACAATGGATGGACAGGAGTCTCTGTTCATTCCTAGGAGCCTTTATATGAGATAAAGAAATAATTCAGTCTAGGCTTAAAACAATCTAGTATTATTAGTACAAGTAGATGCTTCCCTCTTAATAGTTCACAACTCATGATCACAAAGAAATAAGAATCTGAAACTGAGGAAAGGTTTTTGCAACAAAACACGTGGAACCAAACTGGACTAAAATACTTGATGGAAACAACATATCTAGTAGAATACTAGATAGAAATATAGAAACCGTAGAATACTAGTAAGAAATGCATAGTTATTATGCTAATTAGGTCACTGGGTTAATGGAAAATGTGAAACCATTATTTCTTTTCCTGGAAAGAAAACAAAAATATTATAGCAACTTGGCAGCAAAGTTCCAATACTCAAAAAGTTAGCTCAACGGCTATATTTAAAGAAAGGTAGTTGGAAAATGGTTGTACCATTACTTAGTTTCTAAAGGGAGACAGACTACCAGCATAGCACTTTTCCCTTTTCATACTCCGAAGTACATAAAGTTAGATGAACAGGAAAAATTCAAAGATCTTAAATTTGGCTTTGAAATGCTATCCTTCCAAAAGGGAAAAAAAGCCTTTCTTCCAAATCCATGTGCATGCATGATCAATAGTCAACTTATTATGGCATGGTTTTGGCATATGAGATGTCTGACCTTAATTATCTACTCTTGCATTGGTTCCTTGACCACTCCCTATCTTTGCTTTTTGGGGATCAGTAGCCTTGTTCTTGTATTGAGCTGAAATTCCATTTCTGCCAAAATTGATGAAACAAAGTTTTACTACAGCAAATGTAATTTTATTGGGTAATTCTAACTGGCTGTGTTTGCAGGCAACTAAATAAGCTCCTGAAATACAATACTGGCAGGATAACAACCTTGTTCTGATAAGTATATTCACTATATGTGTTTGTGGAATTCAAAACACTCTTCTATATATGGCAGATTTTCAAAGACTAGCTATCTGCAGCAAAATCCAGAGTAAAAATAGCTGGAATACTGTAGTTTCCTGTATGAGTAGTTTTCTCCCATTTTCTGCTTAGCCAAGATTAGCAGTTACATAACAACATTATAGATTTGAAAAATAAGCATGCAAGATGTAATTTAAAGTAAGAGAAGAACTCTAATTTTGAGCTTAAGTTAGGATAAAGGCACTTATTAAAAAGTTCAGTCTTGCTGAAATTTTTTTAATAGATACTTGATAAAATAAGTGTGATATTCCTCTGACATTGACTGAAGATTCTAGGTACTTTGACTAGCAATAAGCATTACAAGAATTATTTAATTTCAAAAATTCTCTAAATAGTATCTCCCATTTGATTCACTAACGAGAGAGATTTTTCCCTCAAAATGAAGGAAAGAAGGATGTGGAAGATGAAACTCCATTGTGGATATTCTGACAGAATGTTTAGAGGCAAGAGAATAAATCCTCTCACCATCACTAAGATTATTGGTTTATGTAACACTAGCACCACTGATTTATTTTATGTAGAGTAGGCTATGTATTTTCCTTTTTCCACAGTTGATACTTGTAACATAATATTACTAACACAACAGAGCTTAGATGCTTAGATAATTACAGCACAACCTGTTTCCAATTTAATACTTACTCTACCCTGCCATATTAGATGTTAGGAAAGTGACCTGTCATTTACATTACGCATCATAGACTATATGAAGCAAAGTGTGCACCTTTAGATTTGTGAAAAGGGAGAAATTAGTGTTTCATTTATCCCTTCTCTTTCATGGGCTAACTGACAAGCCCTTTACACTTGTCCAAACCACATTTTGATAACTTGCTGTCACTGTAGGAGAGCTGGTCTCCAGCCTTGTCTCTGGCTCTGCCTTCTGGACAGTATCTACACTGGATGCAGCCCATCTCAGCCTGGACTCCTCAGATATAGCTCTTTCCAGCCTTGCCTCTAGCATCATCTCATGCTCCAGGCTAGAGCCTATGGATGGACCCTGACCATGGCTCACCACTTGCTGTCAACAGACCCCATAACCAGCCCCCATGCTCAGACTTTGTGGAATTGCCTCCCCTGGGTGAGGGCACAGGCTATGCCATCATCACCCTTGGGGCCTGGCATCCCACTGTAGCGGGGGGCAGTTAGCCATCACTGCACTCTGATACCTTGCTCCTCAAAAGGGTCTGAAATCCAGCATAACTATTCCCCAATGTCTGTCTCAAACCTGTTTGTTTCCAATGGGAGAACATTTCTCACATTTTAATGCTATAAATAACCAGTACTTCCCGTTGAAAATGATTGTAAATAGTTTTGTTTACAGAAATAATAATAAAAAACTTTAGAAATTCACAATTTTACCAATTTCTTTATTATGAAATTATTTTAAGATGTCAGCCTATTACTAGAAAGAGGATAACATACAAAAAGATTCAGGTAGCAGCACTTCAGCATCTGTATAGGATTTCACAGGAAAGCTATGTCTGATAAAGACAAAAGAATCCATATGATTATCAGAGGGCTGCAGCACTTCTCCTATGAGGACAGGCTTAGAGAGCTGGGATTGTTCATCCTGAAGAAGAGAAGGCTCTGGGGAGACCTTACAGCAGCCTTTCAATACTTAAAGGAGGCTGTGAAAGATGAGGACAAACTTTTTACCAGAGACTGTTGTAACAGGACAAGGGGTAACAGTTTTAAATCAAAAGGAGGCAGATTTGGATTAGATATAAGGAAGAATTTTTTTTTACAATGAGGGTGGTGGAACACTGGAATGGGTTGCCCAGAGAGGTGGTAGTTGCTCCATCCCTGGAGCACTCAAGGCCAGGTTGGATAAGACTCTGAGCAACCTGATCTAGTTGGAGATGTCCCTGCTCCTTCCAGCAGATTGGACTAGATGACCCCTGAAGGTCCCTTCCAGCCAAAACTATTTTATGATTCTATGATTCTACGAATTTGCCATTTGCACAAGAACAACTTGAAGAGAAATATGTGTACAAATGGTAAGTCAGCTTAACCATTCAGATACAGCAACTCATGTATAATACTTGAAAGCAGAACAACTTCTACAAAGATTCTCATCATTAAATTAGTTTGTAAAGGATTCAAGCATTGATGATATATAATTATGATGGACGAGAAGCTCAACATGAGCAGGCAATGTGCCCTTGCGGCCCAGAAGGCCAACCGCATCCTGGGCTGCATCAAGAGGAGTGTGGCCAGCAGGTCGAGGGAGGTGATTCTCCCCCTCTACTCTGCCCTGGTGAGACCCCCACCTGGAGTACTGTGTCCAGTTCTGGAGCCCCCAACATAAGAAGGACATGGACCAATTGGAGAGGGTCCAGAGGAAGGCCATGAAGATGATCAGAGGGCTGGAGCACCTCTCCTATGAAGACAGGGTGAGAGAGTTGGGACTGTTCAGCCTGGAGAAGAGGAGGCTCCGGGGAGACCTGATAGGGGTCTGCCAGTACCTCAAGGGGGCCTACAGGAAAGATGGGAAGAGAGTGTTCAGTAGGGCCTGTTGTGACAGGACTAGGGGTAATGGTTTTAAAATAGAGGGAGGTAGATTTAAATTAGATATTAGAAAAAATTTTTTTACACTGAGGGTGGTAGAACACTGGAACAGGTTGCCGAGATAGGTGGTGGATGCCCCATCCCTGGAAACATTCAAAGCCAGGTTGGATGAGGCTCTGAGTAGCGATGATGTAGTGGAAGATGTCCCTGCTCCTTGCAGGGGGGTTGGACTAGATGACCTTTAAAGGTCCCTTCCAACCCTAACCATACTATGATTCTATGATAGATAAACCTTTGCCATTTATTAAAGTTGTAGGGAGAAAACTTCAAGACTGGATATGAGTAAAATTTGTTATGTCTACATGACAACTTGTTATGCCATGTCAGATGACTCAACACAGTAGTTGGAAGATAATAATTACTTCAAAGGACAGGGAGTCCTCAGTTTTGTGGAGGACTACAATAATAGTGGGTATAGCCATTATCACAGCAGCTTTCTGCTCTGTTCTGTACCCCTTCGCTGTGAACCATTTTGTGTACGACACTGACAATGACATCACAATTTCATAAATCCTGATCTTTCATTGTAAAAAAGAGCAGAAGGGTAAAAGGAAGAAAGGACTGTAAATGGTGCTAAAGCATCTCACATTAAAACTGGAAAGTGTTTAGCTGCACTGAATGAGATAACTTTGAAACTGCCCAGGCTCCTTGTTCAGTTTGGAATTACATTCCTTAATCCTACTTCACTTTTAGTGTTGATGTTGTTGCTTTGTTTGGCTAGTTTCTGAAAAGCATGTCTTGATGCCTTTAATTTCTTAGCCAAACTCTGCTCGCCACTTCACTGCCTTAGGACCAATCAGGTACCTTATAATCCCAATGCTAAAGAAACTTTAATTGCTTGAGTAGAAAGCAGCAGACCTATGACTCCATTGCTTAGCTTCAGCTGTGATCTAAAACTATACTGATTTCCAAGGTAAGAAAGGAGTGTTTCTGGCCAAACCAATCACAACTTTTAAGTGCTGCTGAATAGTACTGCTTATTAATAGTTGCAATTTATTATTTGACACGAAAAAGAAGAGGACATTTTCTGAAGAGGCAGAGCTTCCTGTTTACCAATGATGTATTACCAATATGTAGCCATAAAATATATGATTATCCAAACTTAAAGCTGAAACAGCCTCATGGATAGCAATGGCTGTTCCAAAGACTTCCAAAATTAATTTCCAATTATAACAATGAAAAATATAAATCAAGTAAAAATCTACATATATCCAGGTCACAGGCTGAGTATTACACTGTAATTGCAGTACATTCAGTACATTTCTGGCAATTTTCACAGTGGGAGCTATTATAATGACATTTGTCAAAATCTTGATTTGAGAAAAATGATCAACAATAAAAAAAAAACCTTTCAAAAATAACTTTCCTCTGGAAATAAGGAACATTGTCTTCCACCATGACAGGTACTCATATGCCCCTTCAAAACTAGGATTTCAAATACTCATGGATCAGAAGGAGACTGAGGACCACTCTGGTTTCAGCTGTGGTAGATAAGGCTTGGGATTCCAAGTCCCTAATTCAAAGTTTTTATCTTAAAATGGATAAAATTCATAACAAAAATAATAGAAGACTGGGATGCTGACACTCTTCCTTTCCTACAAAAGTGTTATAACTATTAAGCCAGAATTTGTCTCTTTTTGCTTATTTTTCCAGGCTCCTGAATTTAGTATGCACAGCTGCACAGTGCCTCGCTTTCCCCAGAAATTGTAGAAATTGGGAAATATGGGTTCAAATCCTTCAAATCAAGAAGACTTACAAAATAATGCTCCCATTTCCTAAGCATGTACTGTAGCTCCATAACACATATACACAGTTTGCTTTCAGAGGAAAGCTTTTTTTTACTCAGTTTGTGCTGAGTAAAATGTTATTGTGTAAAATAAATGCAGCAAATGTTTATGGGTAGCTCATTCAAATCTATTCAGTTAATTTCTGCCCTGTTGTACAGGGTAGAATGATTCTCATCATATTCACTCAATATAAAAATAGAGCATTCCATAAAATTTTATCAGCTCCTATTGTGAGAGCCCCCAGGAAGTTTTAAAAGCTCACTAGAAATCCATCTAGTTTCCACAGAATTCAAAATTGAACATAAGTGTTTGTCCATGTATCCATGCTATCCAGACTGACTACTGTTATACCAATAAATTACACAAAATCTATATTCAGAATAACATTGCTGAGGTTTTTCCTCTTTAAAAAAATGTATGTCTAAATGTAAGATTTTAAGTACATTCTAAAATGATATGTGTCAACAGCTGATGCTTATATTATTTCCACAGGATTTTGAATTTAAGCACATACACCTCCCATGCACACTACAAAAGAACATGATCTCTCTAATAGCAGCCGTCCCAGCCTCAGACAATGAACTGGAAAGGTAGCAGGTTTTGGGTTTCTGCAGAAGTAGCAGAAGACTCAGAAGTGACAGTTATTTGTCTGTTCCTATCTCTTGATTATTCGAGGCTGTTGTGCTCAAACATTAATTACGGGATGCATATGCAAAATAAATGTAATTCACAGGCAGAGAATTTGATACTATACATACAAATCTTATTAAATATTCATTTGTTATAACATCAGGATATTAATAAGAGCTATTACAAGTATTAAGTAAGCTAGAAGTAGAACAGTTTATGTACCTCAAGGGGGCCTACAAGAAAGATGGGGAGAGGCTGTTCAGTAGGGCCTGTTGTGACAGGACTAGGGGTAATGGTTTTAAAATAGAGGGAGGTAGATTTAGATTGGATATTAGGAAAAATTTTTTACAATGCAAGTTGTAGAACACTGGAACAGGTTGCTGAGAGAGGTGGTGGATGCCTCATCCCTGAAAACGTTCAAGGCCAGGCTGGATGAGGTTCTGAGCAACCTGATCTAGTTGGGGATGTTCCTGCTCCTTGCAGGGGGGTTGGACTAGATGACCTGTGAAGGTCCCTTCCAACTCTAACATTCTATGATTCTATGATTCTATGGTTGTTTCATCAGGATGACAAAAACACAATAATTTGGAAGGCCAGATAACAAGTAGACTTCTACATTGCCTGTTGTTAGCTCAGTATTATTCATTAATCATTTACATGATGGGAAAAATATTTTGTTTATTACATTTCCAGATTAAACAAGGTGGGATGAATTGCATAACTGTTTGAGGTCAGGGACCACAGAAATAACATGAAAAAATAGATAAAACTCTAGAGAAACAAGGGGAAATTATCAAATTAAGCAGAAGCAATCAACCAAATACAGAAAGGATGAAGAGCAGCTGGCTAGGTATTCGTTCTGTAGGAAAGGATCTATCAATTATAGTAGACCAGAAGCTGAATACTGGTCATACTACATTTCCTAAAAAAGTTAATTGCCATCCTGGGATGTGCACAAAGCAGCGTAATTGTGGAATCTTTACCTTTACAGATCTAAGGATCTTTTAATAATATGTTTAACGTTTACACACATTGCCTCAGTACAGCTGACCTCGACATTGAGCAGTCAGATAGTTTTCTTCCATGCTTTTGATTCTACGAAACTTCCTCTGAAAATAACAGTGGGATGTCTATGAAGTGAACACATTCTGGAGCACACTTCTTCAAAACAAACTAGCAGGGAATATAAGAGTTTTTAAGAGAGAGAGCAAGACTGTAGAGCATAGACAACATTCAGTTCATCAGCACTGGCAGTAGCCACTGTTCAGAACGTGCCACTTAGAAACTAATGCTGGTCCTATAAGGACTCATTCAATAGCTACTGCAGCCAACATAGGTTGAAATACTGCTTTTCTCTGAATCGTTATGTTCAATATTATTCAAAGACAATAAGCATTCCTAGAATAGATATTGGTGTTGCTGATATTTGCCCACAGTTTTTTGATAAGAAATTCTGAAGCATATCTAAAAGTTACACGTGTGTTTCATTTGTAATGGCATTGTGGCTCACGATAGTGTCAAGATTCAAAAAAAAAAAAAAAAAAAAAAAGAAAGAAAAGAAAATAATCAAAAGAATGGCTTAGCGGAGATGAAAAGAAGCTCAAGGAAGATCATTACATCAGTGTCATTGGTTTATGGTAAAGCACAGAAACATGCAGCACTGTGAGTTCAGGCATCAAAGAATGGAAGGGGTATAGCTGATGGGTGAAGGGGTAGGCATTTAGCTCTGGAACTATGAATCAGGTGAAAACTAGCAAGGAAGAAATTGTGCATCGGAAGAATGAAAAAAAGTAAAAGATCTGCTAAATCATAGATAAACAAAACATCAGGTATTTACTTATGGGTATTTTCTGTTGAAGAGACCATCATGCTCAAAACGCCCCCACAATAACTTCCATCCTTAATCATGCTGGAGAGGATATAGGGAGAATGTATAAATTCAGGGCAAGGTGCCCTGCAGGTCTGCATTAGATCCACTTTAAACAAAAGATGTAAGTGCAACATCCTCGCTCCTTGTTAGGTAACATGTTGTATCTTGATATTTACACCTAACCATTCCCTGTTGTTCATTGCCTTGCATGTCCTGCTCACGGGTGTACACACTTTACTGTGTAATGCCTAATAGCTGCAACCATTACATAAAATGGGGCCCAGCTAAAGAAGTCAGGAGAGTACATTCCTTACTGACTTTCGTCCATTCAGGACAGAAACCTATTTTCAGTTTAATGTGCATGCATTGTTAGTAATTATGTGCAATTGAACTGTCGATGGAGACAAATGTAATAAGAAAATCCTGAAGTAAACAGAGGTTTTAGCAAGTGCAGAGTATTAGCCCAGCTCTAGTGGAACAAGTATTACATACTCACAGAGCAACTTTTAGCTCTATTACGTATAAGCTACTAGATACTGTCAAAATTTTGGCTATCATATTGTATCAAACACGTAACTTGAACTTCAATTTTGAATACAAATATTTAGTAAAACATGTTTTGGTCCCATGTGAATCAATTAATCTCCTGCTTTCAAAGTAGGGGATATGAGAAGGGTTTAGCACTCTCTGGTGTACTCTGTTTTCCATATCTGCTGTCAGATAGTCACTGAAACTTTATATTTTATATGGAATCTTCTCAGCACATGCAGTACTTTAAAATACTTCATACAGTCTACAATATTTAAAAGACATTAATCTGCCAGAAGGATTATTTTGTCTTTGAAGTACATATATTTATACAGACAAGGTAATTCTCTTAGTTTTATACTGTGTACAAGCTTTAGGCTTTCTCGCAAACTTGTTCAATGAACAGAATGTTCAAAAACTTTGCTGAAACACATACACTAGCATGAGCAGAGGATGATTCCCAAAGAAATGGAGAAGCTGTCTACCCTGACAACAAAACCTTTTTTGTAAAGTTATTTTTAAGCAAGTATTAGTTCTAAGCATGTTCAGTATTATCTAGGCAGAATATGCCCCTTTCAATGCTACTGATTTTAGGTTTTAGCAATACTCCTACTTACCGAGAGAGCTGATGACTTATGCTAGGCACTGCTACTGACTCTGATGCCCACACAGACACATGACAGTAATTTAAATAGTTATGGATTATCAAGGGTTCTCAGTTGTTTACTTATTGCAGGTCAGGCAACTTAATAAAAAGGCTGCGTCTTGCACAAAAATCCCTTGCCACTTTGACAAAAGGGCCTTTTTAAACTTCTCTTTTTCAGGAGAACCTGTTTAAGGTATAGCTAACACAGGGCAAAGCTATGGTTTCAGTAACAAAGCAAGGATCCCAGCTTGCATTAAGACAGAAATCCTCATTTTCTCCTTCTCAGTTTTATGATGTGGTGACACAAAGACTAGAGGAACATATATGACAGTAAAGGGATAAGGAACATCAGAATAATCTTTAAGTCATTTACTAAGCTACATTTCTTTACTTCTTTAAAAACATTAAGCAAAATGTGTGGAACAGTATATTCAGCTTTGACTGAGCAGACTTTCCATGTGAGGAGCATCAGAGCAGGGCAGCCTGGGCCATCCCACCCCCCAGCCAGGAGCAAGGCAGCCATGGAGCACTGGGCAGCCCCACCCGCTGGCATCAGACACCTCCCTAGGTGGGGGCCAGGCTAGGCCGTTGGCCTAAGAGTAGGCCTGGCTCACCAGGGCCCATAGTTAGGCAAGGCTGAGGCACAGCTGAAGCTGTAGCTCAGGCCACACTAGGCTTTGTGATGGAGCCTCACCTGGAAGCAGCTCCCATGGGCTGGGGATCAGTCTTGGCCTCCCCTTGGTGTGCCTGGGAGCCTGTCCCCACAGTCATCGACACAAAGGGGCCATCCCTGGCTATCTCCTGGGCCCAGCCTTTGGGAGTACTGTGGGGGCACGAGGCCACTCTCAGGGCTGGTGCCCAGGAATAGGAGCCCAACTTCATTGCTTGATTCTTCCATAAATCTGGACACATGTCACTGTGCAGGCCTCCGTATAGGGTAGCTGCATCCAAGTCAAGCCTCTTATTTAAGGCTTTTTGGAACACCACCAAAATGTTACAGAAGTTTGCAATCCACTACACTATTCTTTAAAAGTTAATATTTTCAAACCACATCAAAACATTAGTTTATGCATAGCTCTGGATAAATATCCAGTGTAAGAGGTAGATGGGCCTATGCACAAAGGAAAATCTATTTCCAAATTTTTGTTTGATTTAATGAATTGATAGGATTCTTATTTCTAAGGCTGTTTTCACTCCATTCTCCATCATGCTCCATGAGCCAGAAGTTGTACTAAGGGTCTTGTCAAGGACTAGCCTGACAGCAGCATATTTTTTTTATACTGCAGAGTGTAAGAGCTACTCAGGAGTGAGAAGAATAAAGGTAGTAAACATGTTCCAGATAAAACATATTTTCTCCAGCCTGTGTCTGCAAGTATGCTCCAAAGGACAGTACTCCTTCAAAGCAGAATTAAAAACTGCTCTTTTGAAGAAAAAGACATCCTCCTCTCCCAAAAAAAAACTGTAGGACTCATAAAGGCTGAGAGAAAGGACTCTAACAATGTAGGGTCGAATACGGCAGAACCAGAGGAGGTGCAGGTGCAGGCTTGAAGCACTGCTACACACACTGCATAGTCAAATAAGAGTCTTAAAAAGGTGTCTGACTCCATCACACCATGCCTCTGGCCCCCTTGGTCATGTATATGTATTTTGTGCTAGTTAAGAAGTTCTAAATACTTGAAAATGTTTTCTTTGTCAGCATTCCAGTGCATCCCCAAAGACATGTTAAGTCTCCACCAGATGCAACAGGGATAAATGTGGTAGTGTGGTAGGCAATTAAAGAACTTTGCAGAGAGGTCTGAAGAGAGGGTGGAAGGCAGGAAAGTCAGGTTGCAAGATCACACTTCAAATTAAGTGGCTAATTAGCATTGCATGTGACAGAAGGCATTGCAGAAGCCAATGCAAGATGCCACTCAGACTCATAAAGTTTGAAGCACAGAGACTTAATATGATGAAACCGTACAGCATTTTGACAGGTGTCCACCAAAAAAAATTTCACTTAAATCGTCACAGGCAGATTAAAAGACTGGTTTGTTAGAGTAAAACAAGTCAGATCAAACATCCGGTGTATAGTGTAGGTACATCCCTATCCCTACTTTATTCGACATTTGTCTTTCAAGCATGTTGTTGAAGGGACCCAAAGCTTCTCTTGACTTTACCTCTTAATTTTTTACTCACTTGCTTCTACAGTTGAAAAACATCAACTTATGAGTTCTACTTCCATTTTTGCCCCAACCTTTCTTTGTGCCAGCTTTTAGCATACATTTCACTGATCTATGTGAGAGCGCTACTCACTTTTGCTGCAAACAAGGAATCTTCAAGGAAGGGTCTGATGATTTGGGAGGGAAAGAGGAGATGGAAGTAGGCAGCATAGCTACAGCTGTCAGCACTTAGTTTTGTCGAGACTGTCACTGAACCCATAGCTTAATTCACCTACAAAATTCATGATGCCATCCTTTTATCCTGCTGACTAACCTAACCTACTGCAATGTCTGCGTATAGCTTTGTGTCACCAAAGCAAATTGGGTTAGTGTGCAATGTATTTGTTAATTCTGGATGAATATCCTGTGATATCAGGCAGCAATGAACTGTCTATATAGTTCACAAATATGAATTTAGCTTCAGACAAAACAGTCACGCTAGAACAGAATTATATTTTCAGCTTGCTGGGAGGCTCAGACCACCTACATAAAAAAGGTCTCTCCAAACATCCAGTAAGTGCTTGTGAAGTGCAATTTCTGAAATTAAAAGGCTGCATTTGGACTGACTACGCAAAGCCCCTAGCATGAATTTAAGGGCATGGTTAATCAGACCATTGTTAAACAAACTAAATAATATTTGACTAGTCTGCAGTATTTCCATTTTGTAAGTAGATGAGACAAAGTATTTTTCAACAGATTTGGCTTAAATAAATTTTATAGTGGTATGAATCAGATCAAATCAGAATGCTTCTCAAAGAGATTTCTTTACTGAATTTTTACTTTTCAATAAGATATACAATTTGAATAAGACATTTCACAATTGCTTATCACTATAAACACGTATTTAGGTGAGGGAAAAATTGTGACATGTATCTAAAGTTATTCTCTGTTGCAAGAAGTATTGTAAGAGTATTGCACATTCTTTTACAATGCCCATAAACTAAAAAAAAAACTTTACTGGAACAATTTAATGTAGTAATTCCTTTACTGAAATAATTATTACGGAAGTACTAAATATACGTAAAATAATTAAAATATAGAAGCTTTTTGTTGTATTGGGTTTACCTTAGCTGGACGGTTTTGTGCATCCACATTAAATGGAAGATTTGCATATGTTAAGTATACTGAGCACAGGCAGTTTGTATGCTAAGGACATTCAGCTAAATAGGCCAGTTAAAGATTAGCTAAGATTTGAGTTGAATGGTTTATTCTGAGAGTTTTCTGCCACTTTAAGTATGTCATCAGTACAAGGTTAGTTCTGATTTTTGCCAACTAGAGTTAAAAATCACATGCATATATTATCTTCTCAGATTAATCATTCACGCTAACTTACTCATAATTTTGTCTCCCCCTCTGTGAAAAAATCAGTATTACAGCAAGAAAGTCCTTCCTCTGACTGTTGCTAGTTTAAAATTATTTTATAACATTCTCAACAAGGTTAATTCTCCCTTCTTTGTGAATATGTCTAATTGTCAATGGTAGTTTTACAGGTAAAAGGGATGACTTGCCTCAAATTGTAGTCTCTGTTCATCTCAGTTAGTTGGAAGTCTGGACTAGAGAAGAGCAGACTGCAGCTCTCATTTAAATTCATTAATACTGTTATGAAATAATTTAGCTGGCTTATGTATTACAGCAGCTGCTAGTGTAGCTTAAAATAAAATGGGAAGGGACCATTTTGCTTTCAACAGAACAGTCTTTATGGGCTTCAATTTGGTGAAGACATCATGCTATCTTTTGATGACTGTTCCCTGGATGACTCCCTAACAACAGATGACGCTTGTGTAATATTGTTGGAAACAAAAGGGCTTCAGTTTGTAATCCTACTCTCAACACAGTTTGATTACCAAAACAGGCAAGACAAGGAGCCAGATTATTAAAAGTAGCAGCCTCTCACACCACCCTCCAAAAAAATATGAGGTTCTTATTCAGGAGATTATATCTCATCTTAACCACATCACATCTTAGAATACAAACAATCAGTTTTAAGACTAACAGATCTCTCTTCTTACTTTCCCTTACCCTTTTTTAAAGGCAAATTGTTTTCAAGAAGATGAGAACTCGTGTTTTATTCCTATCATCTGCATGCTTAAAGTCTCCAAAGACAATCATCTGTATATACTCCACTAGAAAATATTCACTCACTTTGAGTAAGAGTATAGACGTAAAATCTCAATGTCTTCTTCACAATTAATTTTCTTATCATGATCACCTTTTGGAATTAATAAATTCTCAAATACATCTGTTTTCCAGGTTTCTTACCATTAATTTAAATGAGGAATCTAATAAAGAAAGAAAGACTTTAGAATATCAATGGTACACCTTAATGTTTTTCTGAAAATCTAGATATTTCCTTCATATATCTCCAATGACATACCCTCAAGCCAGTAGCTCATTTCTCTGCTGCTGAGTATTGCTCCCAAGAAATATAACTATATACATAATGTTTATTATTTAATAATCAAAAAATCAAATTTTCATGTCTATGAGGGCTGCATACTCTCTTATTTATTATAAATAGTAACCTCTATCCAGAACACAAAGGTCAGACTTGAAAAGATCACAGAAATACCCTCTGATAATTAAAACAGAAGTGGTAAATTAAAAAGAAAAATAAGAAAAAAAACTTAACAAAAAAAACCCCAAGCAACAATATTGCCAGGTTCATGCTTATTCAAATGTTGGAAAATAAAAGCAAAGCTTATTTGAATATATTCCAAATGACAGCTCTTGTGAGGGACTGAACAGAGGTCTTGAGGTTTAATAATTAACCTTCACAGATTATGTACACCATGTCAGAATATTTTCACTCTTCTTGTGCTCTGTCTTTGAGCCTTTAGATTTTTATACTTTTAGGCAAAAAGTCAATGATGTACAGACTTCTCTGACAACCCAATTAGAGACCCCATTTTCACAGAAAAATACATTTGCCAAACAGCATCACTTATTCTTAAGTAAAAAAGCAATGAGTCATTTAGGAGTCTAAATTAGAAAAGATCAAGGTAATAAAACAATGGGTTGGAGGTAATCTGATATTTTTTGGACACGGGTGCAGGGCTGGGAGGAAGGAGTTAGCATGAGGCTGCAAGCTGGGGATTTGGGATCCTCCGAACTCATGGCCACAGAACCAAGCAAAACCACTGACTGAACACCTACCAGTAGATATTGCCCAGAAAGGGTTAAATTAAAGGGTTGGTGTGGTACTGGCTCCTATGCTCTGTCAGTTTATAACCTGCCAATCTCATCCATGAAGCTCCCGGACCTTTAGAGCCAGCCAGAGAGCCAAGTGGGAGTTCTCCAAGCTTGGCCTGTTGATGTCCAAGCAAGTCATCCTTACAAGCTCTGAAGAGTCCAAAAAGGAGCATGCACTGTGGATATAAGGAAAAAAAGCTGTAAGTAACAGCAAATCAAGAAGGAAAAGGGTTGTTAGGGCTTGGGGATTTTGTGGTGTCTTTTTAAAGACCTGCCACTGGACCTTGTAGGAACGTGGTACAGTGGAAGGTGTCCCTGCCTGTGGCAGGAGGGTTGGAACTGAATGATCTTTAAGGTCCCTTCCCATCCAAACCATTCTATGATTCTAAAATCGTTACAAGATATCAGTGTTTGGGCATATAATTTCTATGAAGGCAAACTTGGAAAATCCTGAACAATTCTATAATACTGTTTGGAACAATCCCTAACCTTTCAACCAAATCAATTACTTAGGAAAGAGTGAATGTTTTGCTTAGAATTGCATCTATATTTTTAGGAAGTGCTGGAGTAAGCATGATTTTAGTGTTTAATACCAGCGTAATAAATTCTGAGTGCTACAGCAGAGTGGACAAGAGAGACAGAATAAATTCTCCAAAGTTCTAATTAAACACTAATGTGTTTTAAGACTGCAAAAGTGTTTTGATAAATTAATAATTACAAAACAAAGAATTCAATTACCTATTCTTGCTTAGATTTTAGAAATGCAGTAAATGTGTGTGGAAGGAAAAGAAATTAAATAACAAAAGGATGTCATCTGTCAGATCTACTAGGGACCTAAGGGGAGGGACGTGCTGAGCCTTGCAGGGAATCTCTATTATAGTTCATCCTTCCCTGCAGGCTCTGCACTGGCATCTGCAAGAGTGCACTCTGAACTTATCTTTTAAACCTAGCGTAGTTCCAAGTACACATGCACAAATGGAAGAAGGTTTTTAGATTCATGTTAAATTGCCAAGTTTTGACCTGACTTTAGAAAAGTCCCTGCTAAATTGAAATAATTTTATGTCATTTTAACAACCAAAATCACATTTTGTATTTCTTCTTGTACATAGCAATAAAAAGAATACAAAAAAAAATTTAATTATTTCTTATCATCCAGCTCTGGAGCCCCCAGCATAAGAAGGAATTGGACCTGTTGGAGAGGGTCCAGAGGAGAGCCACAAAGATGATCAGAAGGCTGGACAAATGGCTCCATAAATGCTCAGATTTGAAATAATGACCTTTTATCCACTGTCTTAACTTCTGTGTAGTTTAATATTCCTGTTTAGTACCCACATCTACCTTCTTTAAAAAAAAAAAAAAAAAGGAAAATAGAGAAAGAAGAATGGGGTAAGGGAAAATAATCTTTCTCAAATTATTCATGCAGGCCTATGATATTTACCAAAGTTTTAAAGGCAAATAGAGCTCAATCTCACACCATTAAAAAGACAAGAGTATTATTTAGGTGAAGCTACATGGCTGGCATTCATTTAGAAAATATGCTAAGACCATTTAAGCAATTCTACTGGTCACATAGCTCTGCAAATTACATTTTACAAACTGTCTAGTGCAGATGAGCCAGAAAAAAAAAAAAATTATTTTAAAGACATATAAAGGACTAATTGAACAAACAATAAATGAATCCAAGTGAATGAGACCTTATATATGTAAACAATGTAGTTCAACTGTCCTTATACAGTATTTCTTTCCTGTGTTATAGTCAATTTTCTATTATTTTAAATTCTTCATGAAGTAAATACTAGAAGCTTTTCATTTATGTCAAATTTAAAAAAAAAGTTTAAAACAATAAAACTCATGTTTCTGAATTACAGAGCATAGTACATTGCAACTTAATTCAGATGGGCTTTATCACACCAAGAAAACTAAGTTAGTTTTGTGGGTAAGAGAACAGAAAGAGACGAAGAGAAAGGTATTAGTGTTGCATGTGACACGGAGCAGGAGGGTGCATTTTTCACCATTACCATTATTTGTAAAATGGCAATTTCACTTTAGGAAGGTTGTTCTTAATGTGTATCAGCATAAGATAAGGATAACACAAAACCTGAATATTTATCATTTACACATGCATACATACATAGACAAAGAAAAGGTAATTTAACGGAATTCAAAAGTACAGTAGCCACACTTAAAACAGCCTGGCAAGGAGAGATTATGATAACTGATGCTGAGTCAAAAGTTTTGTATTTGCCTGAATAACATAAATCAAGGATCACAATGATCTCTGCCATGGAAACTTGTTTGTTTTTTTCATAGGAGGGAAAAGGAGTAGGGAAACAAGATATTATCACCTTAGGACAGTCTTGACACATACAGCAGTAATTATATAGACTGCTAAATAGATACATGGGTTAAATAGCAGAAAACATGCTGCAGCCAGCTGATACTAAAATTCCACAGTAGAAAGTGTACACCTAATTAGGTGACATGTACAAGCTTAACAACTATTTGGGTCATAGTATTACTGGTATAAATTTGTGCTCTTTTGCCGACTTGCATGGAGCTGCAGAAATTTCTGTGAGCTAGAGAGTGAGCTGAGATACATGCTCATTTTATGGTGAAGTAATACACATTTGATTCAAACAGCTGTGCAAAGACAACAGGCACCCTATAAGCTGACTTTACACAATACAAATAGATAGTAAACCACTTAATTAAATCAGTTTCCGTAACATTTTGTCTGATGTACTTATATATATCATTCCTTTGGAATTGACCAAATTAGGAATGTTGTTTAGATACTTCAAGATAACTCACATGCATCATAAGATACCCTTGCAAAGTAAGGGCACAATACTTTCCTCCATCAGCAGTACATCTCTGTCTAATACCAAGATCCCATATGCTCCCTGCTAGCTGCTGACAAAAATCCCACTGTACTGCGGAGAGAAATTCAGCATGGAGAACTGGAGTTCCCAAAAGACAATGTTTATTATACTAAAACTCTGAGGGAAAATTATTCATAGGTTTGGCTTGCAGAGTTGGACATTTGCAGAAAACCACTCATTAACTCAGTTTGCTCGAATAACAAAGATGACACCTCCACTCCCAGCATCACTTAGTCTCCGTCTCACACACACATACACTCACTCACAAGCATAATTCTGTTCCAAAGACTTCTTGACTGAATAATTTCCTAAGAATCATTTAATTACATTCAGTAGAGATGAGGATATAGGTATGTAGTTAAGTAATTGAAAGGAGGGGGGGAAGGACATTCCATTTCTTCTTCAGTTCGCAGCTTTGTCTAAAAGTAAGGCTCCATGTGAAGCACATAAAAAAGATAGATTATATCATTAGCTAATAGCCACTATTGACATGTACAACCAATTTATGACACCTATCCTAGCAAAGCCAAGCCAGTTTAATGCAATAGTTTGTGCACTATTCACTTTTAAAATTTAGTCATTGTTAGTATCATAAGGAAGATACATTATGCATATACACCCAGCATGCATACGTACAGTAGGTACCCAGAAGTTACGACACAATATAACCTCGAATGCAGCCAGCCTACACACTGTCCTTGAAAGACTAGAAAATTCAGCTTTGGCACTGGTGTTTTGCAAATAGTTGTCTCCAGTTTTGAGAGCAGAACTTTTTGGTAAAGTCTATGCTGGGACAGAGCACTGTTGCAGAACAGTCGGAGGCTAAGTGCCAAATATGACCTCAGTTCTCGCCCCAACAGTGATGGTCATTGTTAAGGCCAGTATTGACAATGTTCACATTTTTTTTTCTTCTTTCTCCTACCATCCACAAGAGATCTATGATAAGACATGTCTTTCTTGAGAACAAAAGCTGTAAAGTGAAGTAAACAGCAACATTCTAAACTGTTGAAGAGACTTACAATATTAAAAGAAAGCTAGATTTGCTTTCTCATTAAAATTGTTTGCCAGTTTATAATTGGTTTTCTACTTCTTAGGCCTTATACTTGTCAGCTTTCAAAATACATATTCACAGCGAGGAAGCATTCAGCTGGAAGGTTTTGACACATGAAACTCAAGCAATCCTTTAGCTGGGGGGTAGAATACAATTGTCAAGACCCATGCAACCTTAAAGCATGTAAGTAATTGCATTGTATCTGGGAGTTTTAACTTCAATAGGATTGCTTGTGCAAGTAAAGACTATATAAGTGAAGAAGCATCGGTAAGTCAGACCCAGCAAGTATATTCTTTGAAGTGTACACATTTCTAGAATAGAACTGGGAACACGTATGGTTTTTATTTTGCAACACTGAATATGTGCCAAAGCCAAAAGTTTTTCATGAAATTACAATGTTATCAAAAACTGCATCACAGAGGTATTTTTTCAAATATGTTAAAAATATTCTCTAACACTTTACTGTTACAAATGGAAAAAATTATCGGACAAATTTAGTACTGGTGTACGATCTCCAGAATTCCACTTATTTCAGTGAGATAGCAGAGGATATAAACCAGCACAAAATATGTGCTTTCTGCATTCAGTAGGCACAAAATGATAGTATCATGGAGACAGGAATAAAGTTTTTGAAAGCAATTAGGAGAGGGAAGTAGACATCTATCTGCTTTGTATGCTATGAATCTTTACAAGACTGATAACATTGAACGAACACTGAGTAAATCATTTAATTTTCTGTGTGGATTGATTTTACTCAGCTTTCAGATTAGTGTTGATAACAAAGCAGAAGATTTCAATGAAAATTAAATTAAAGATATGGTGTCCTTCTAGCATGGAATAAATTAGTGCCTTCACTGGGAAAAGCTATATAGCATTCAACAGAAAGTAAATTCCTCACCTTGAAACAGCAATACAAGGTGAGTATACAGAAAGGTGAAAAACAAGAATAGACACAGTCAGACAGGAGAATTAGAACTAAAATTTGATGCACAACTAGTATGCATTGGGGTAGAACTCTCATCTTTTCCAGCGTTTTTCACAAATTGCTATTTTTCCTTGTCTGTTGAGAAATAAAGCTTGCCTGTGTTTTCTTTAAGTCTCATATGTAACAATTTGCACTCTCTCCTCAGAGGTTAAATATTTTTCATTTTTCTATTGTACAAAGGCAAATGAAACAAGTTGTTTTTTTTTTTCTGTCAGTAACAGCTCTTCTTCCTGTGACCAGGAACATCTCAAAGGACAAAAGTACTTACTCCAATTCTTCTTGACACGCACCAAAGGGAAATAAAAAAAATATTTCCTAAGTTAATTCTTTCAAATCCTGGAGAAAGTCTACCTCCAGACAACTACAAAAGTTTTAAATTCACGTTCTATTTATCATTTCATATTTGCATGGTCCATCATTTTCCCAGACCTCTCCTGCTCTCATACGGCCCTTGTGATACCTGCCTTGTTACCTCCATGGCGTCTCTGTTCCAGTGTGGAGCACCTGAGAAACAGAAAGGCCCACAGTGTCTCTTTACATTGCTTAATCTTGCAACTGAGGGAGGCATGAGGGAAAGTACTTCAGACTCTTAGTATTCCCTAAATTTGTCTGAGATTAGATGAGCTGAGCTATTGGCTGCCTGAGAAATTCAGTAAACCCTAATTATGGTTTTTGTATCCTAAGGACTGGAATGCTCTAGAATTTGTCAGTTTATTCAGAGATTACTTTGTCAACATGTGTCAAAGATGACTGCTACTTGTAATTCATCAATCAACATGAGCTCTGAAACAAATATTGGAAACAAAAGAAAAGTAGAAGACAAGAGAACATACTTTTAGACTTTATTTAATTTTAATCCCACCTTACTGCTTCAGCATCACTACTTGCAGCTACCCAATCTCCCTGCAATACCACCCTAGCTCCCACTAGAAAAGGCCGGCAAGTGCTCCCTTCAAAGCTCGCAAGCAGTAAGGCAGATTGGAGGCAAAGTACAAAATGTAACCTTCTTACTTCAATGGCTGAGCTCTCCAAAACTGTAAATGGAGCTTATAAAACAAACTCTAGATATGATGCAAAATTTATTTGGAAACATATAATGAATTTTTTTTTCATTATGGATATAGATAGTAGATACAAATGAAGATTGCATAATTTGCTAAATTCTGGTTTTAGTTATTCGATCTAAAAGGAAATCTTAATGTTTCTACAAGAAAGACAGGGAGAGGCTGTTCAGTATGGTCTGTTGTGACAGGATGAGGGGTAATGGTTTTAAAATAGAGGGAGGTAGATTTAGATTAGGTATTAGGAAAAAAAAAATCACAATGAGAGTTGTAGAACACGGAAACAGGTTGCCCAGAGAGGTGGTGGATGCCCCGTCTCTAGAAACGTTCAAGGCCAGGCTGGATGAGGCTCTGAGCAACCTGATCTAGTCAGGGATGTCCCTGCTCCTTGCAGGGGGGTTGGACTAGATGACCTTTGAAGGTCCCTTCCAACTCTAACCATTCTATGATTCTATGATTCTTAAAGGACTATCAATCTATATGCAGATAACTTCTACAGAAAACATATTTTTTATATATATATGAAATGTATTTTGTGTATATGTGATTCCAACTACTTCTGTCTCAATCATCCACTGCAGGTTAATGGTTTCAGACTCTAGGTTTCATATTTTGAACTACAACATGAAATATACTGAAGAAAATGCTTAGAGCACATGTGTGTCTACAAATAAAAATTTGTTTTTGCTTCCAGGAACTGAATGAGATCATAATATTTCATATTGCTTTCATCTCTGTGTTGCTGCTTATTTGCATATTAAAGGAGAGGAAACTCTATAGTTTTATTGTAAGTTAAATGTCTAATTTTAGAAACAGGGGACAATGGAAAGCATCAATGAATTATTGATATTGCTTGCATATCACCTCTGAATATGGCTGCTTAGTTAGTGTGACTTTTATGTCCAGTTTATGCTACAGTCTCATATCTGAGCGCCTGGACACAAGTAGTTATAAAATTACTTATATTTAGACTATCTTCATAATGAAAATCCGATGCTTCACATTTATAGAGTGTCCTTATGCTGATTTTGTATGGCTTATGACAGCGGCTTATGGCAGTTGTACCCTCCAGGAGGTCTTGCATTGCTTCAAGATCCAGACAAGGATATTTGTGGTCACATAGAAAAAATAATTGTCTAGTGGCAGAAGGAAGGGAGGAAATACTAATACTGTGGTAAATGGAGACAGAAATGAGATCAGTATCAAGTGCTTCTGGGACTATGGACAGTAGTACAGAAGACTAAGAAGTACAGATGACACAGACTAAGTAGGAGCTAAGGATGTCAGAAAAGGTTAGCAGAGAAGGAAACTGAAGAAGAGCTTTCTATAAATAATAAGTCACTGATACTGGCAAGTCCTGGAAACACCGAGTTGTGAATAGCTCCATTAAAGAGCTGTCATTTGTACTGACAAAACTCATGTCACTCCAGCAGATCTCTATGAAAGAAGTTAGAAACTTTATGCTGCTCCCTTTTACTGCTTTTTTGACATAAAGTCCACTGACCGATTTTTCAAAGTTAGGATGTTTCCAAAGTCATTGCTTGATTTTGCCTAAATAGAGAAGAAGAAATTTTATGTCCCAAAAGTCTTTTTAACAACATAGAATCAAAGAATGGTTAGAATTGGAAGGGACCTTCAAAGGTCATCTAGTCCAACCCCCCTGCAAGGAGCAGGGACATCCCTGACTAGATCAGGTTGCTCAGAGCCTCATCCAGCCTGGCCTTGAACGTTTCTAGAGACGGGGCATCCACCACCTCTCTGGGCAACCTGTTTCCGTGTTCTACAACTCTCATTGTGA